>JANZLF010000008.1:31008624-31026132 GCA_026546835.1 Erythroxylum foetidum | reverse complement strand
ATTTATTAAACAAATAAGATTTAAAAATTTTGTATTTAAAAAATAATTATCAAAATTAAAAAATTATTATATTAAAATGATTTTCAAAAATTGTAAAAAATAATGATTAAAAAAATACTATCTGCGATGTTTTTGTATAAACGTCACAGAAAGCAACATTCTGTGACGACCTAAAAACACTGTGGAATGTTAAATTTCTCAACGTTTCCAAAAATACCGCGGAATGTGACTTTCCACGATGTTTTCTAAAGCTTCGCAAAATGTGACTTTTTGTGACGTTTCCAAAAAACGTTGCAAAATGTGACTTTTCATGATATTCCAAAAAATATCATAGAAAGACCAATCTTTTAGTGACATTTTTTAAAACATCACCGAATGTCCGTATTTTTCGTGACGTTTCATGAGAATAGTCAGAGAAACCTTTTAACTAAACCACATTCTGCGATGTTTTTTGTAACAATTTTTAAAACATCACAAATTATATTCTATGAAGTTTTTAACATTTTGTGATTTTTTTAAATGTCGCAAATTATGCTGTGTTCTTGTAGGGAATTGAGCACTCTAAAGAACAAAATGAGTCCCCTCTTCAACATTCATTAACAATAGTCAAGTTGAAACAAAAGCTAATTTTTCTAATGATCAAGATGACAATAATGTTAGTGTTTTAGTTAAGAAACCTACCTCTAAATCTTGAAGTAAAAGAGTAAGACCTATTGTCTCTAAACAGAAGCTCATTTTTTCTCCAAAAAGTCATTGTTGTTGGAGTTATCACCTTTATGGTAGAGTTACCCTAGGTTAGTGCATTTTCTTGGTCCTTAGCTTCGATTAGTTACTTCCATGGAAAATGACCTACATTCCATCAAGTTCAAGTTTGGGTCATAAGAAAATGAAAAAAAAGGGTTGGAGAAGACATTGCTAACTAAAGAGGATACATTTATCTTCAAATTTAATACTAATGAATGTCTACAAGAGATATAGGAATGGCTTATAGGTGGCCAACCTATGTTTCTACAGAGATGGAGACCTAGAGTGGGATTGGATAGAAGCAACATTGAAGCTTTTCCCTTATGGATTGATTTTTGCAATGTTCCATTGGAGTATTGGACAATATAAGGATTGAGTTTTCTTGTTAACTCAATAAGGAAACCTCTCAGCTTTGATTCCATAATAACAACAACGGACATTTCTTAGTAAGCAAGAATATGTATTAAAGTGAAGAATGGGGTTGAACTTCCTAAAACTATTTTTGTTCTAAAACTTAATAAATTTGGAGAACTCATAAAGGATGAGATTATACTATCATATACATTGAAACCTGTGACTCCTAATCAAGTTTGAAAGGCTATAGGAAAAAATTCAATATTGAAACATATGTTGAGCTATTAAGAATTGATAAGGTCAAAGAGACGCCTATAGATTCAATTCCTTCTACTAGAAGATCTAGATAAACTATTACAGGGAGAATCTATAAAAAGCATTAAGTAAACCCTGAATATAAGCTCAGAGAGCGAATTTATAGATTCAAGTCCCTCCTCAAGAAGGAGATTATGAAGGAATAAAGGTAAGAATGGACTTAAGGGTACTTAACCTTAAATCTATACTATCTTTATCTTTATTTTGGCCTATTATGACCATTTTAATATGGAATATGAGTGGAATGAACATTAATTTAAAAAATTAGACTATTAGAGATATATTTTTGAAAAGAAGATGCTTGATAATGGATTACATATGACTAAAGTAAAAGTTAATCAGTTGAGAAATAATTTTTTAGGTGCAAAATGGGAAATCCACTTAAATCATCATATACATCATTACAATGGGAGAATTATTTTTTCTTTCAATGATAAGAAAGTTAAGGTTTCCAATATGAGTTCTATAGATCAATTGCTATACTTTTAGAAGGAACTTTAATTATATGTTTTATGTATCAATTATATATTTTGCTAACATTGAGTTTAAGAGAAGCAAATAATAGGAAGATGTTAAAGTGATTCATTCTTCAATCATAATGCCTTAGATAATAGGTGACCTAAACTGTATGCTATAACCTTATGAGGTTGAAGGAAACGAAATAAGGCTGAGGGGAATTGATAGGAACATAAAGAAGGTTGTGAGTCAAATTGGAATGGTGTATTTGAGATTTATTGAGAACCTTTTAACTTGGGATGATAGGCATAAGGAAGATGGTTCAATAGAAAAAAATTAAAAAGGGATATGGTTAACCAGTTATGGTTAACATAATTCCTTAAATCATATGTTTGTTCTGGTGCATTAGTGTGCTCTGACTACTCTTTGATTGAAGTACAAAAACTCACTTTGGTATAATACCAAGGGCTCCATTCAGGTTTGCCAATTTCCTATATTAAAATAAAGGATTTACAGAGATGGTGAGAGGTAGTTGGGAATAGGAGGCACTATAATTTCCATAAAACAATCATAAACAAATTTGATCCTTAAACATGTTCGAATTAAAGCTGATCAAGTTTTGCAAAATTCTTCTATTGATACCCTTAATTTAGACCCTTCTAAGAGTTCCCAAAAATCGAAGGAACAAACTCTTGTAATGTCAAATGTTTTTACTTGTATGTGTTGGGGTTATATAAATATAGCGCCCTAAAAAGCAAGTGTATTTACATATAACTTAATCTTCTTCCAGTTATTTTTGTAATAAAAATATTTATTATTAATAAAACAAAAGAGTTTGGTTTTATTTGTATTAGCATTATATAATTAGTCATAAGGTATCAAGATTCTTTTGTAAGTAATATACGTATACATAGACATGTATGGGAAACATGTATATTATTAGAATCTAAAATTAGTTTAATCATAGTTGAATAATCAAGTTGATCGCTTGATTTAGACTATAGTTTTACAATTTATCTCTGTGTAAGTAAAGGAGTTTACTTTAAGGGAATGATGAGTTTCATATCATGATAGTAGTTGACTGTCAATAATGGTACTATTAAATGAATATGGAATCACATATGTTTCCAAGAATAAATTAGGCATTTACTTTAGTCTTAAAACATACGTTTTAGCATTTGCTTATTATGGACCACAATCTTGATGAGTGGTGAACTCATATATGTTTCATTATAATTCTTGATATGATTGGAATGAATTTTCACAAAGTATCAATCTAGTGTCTACACGTTAGAATTATTAATTGAAACATGTATCAGGGAACATTCACTCAAATAAAGAGTTTTATAGTGATATCATCACTTCTAGATGTTTTACAAAGATTGATGATTAAACTAGCACCAGTAGTTTGATGGACTAGCTACCTATCAAATCTTAACACTAAGATGAGATCTTGTGTGTTAATCACCGTATAGAGTGAAGTAGGAGATCTAGGAGGAAAAACCAAAATAAGGGCAAAATGGTAATTTTACTATTTATTGTGACTATAATATGGTTAATAATAGAGTTTGGAATTGGACATGTAATGTGAAACATGTGTTCTCATAATATTTAGTAATTCAAGAGTTCAGCGAATTGTCTTTAGTGGAATGACATTTGGTTAATAAGTTAGAATTAATTATAATGAGATTAAATTAATTCTGGACTATTGTTGTTTTTGTTTCATTCCAGCTATTGTGATATTTTATTTGGCAGTTTATTGGTTGTCTTCTTTTGTGATTTCTATCTTGTCTTTTAATTTTCTTCTTCTTGCTCCATAAAGATAAGTAAAAATTAATCTTTAAAAAATGGCCCATATGTTGTGCTTTCGACCCACTTTAATTTCTTTACCTCCAAATTGTTCCTGATATCATATATGAATTAAAGTGAATATCCTAAACATTTTCGTATCATTAATCGCTAAGTGTAAATGAATAAATATATCAAAAATTAAACATATATCACTAACCTTTTGAGAAGGGCCATGATTTAGTCCATACTTTTGCGAAAAGAACTACGGTGGGTAGGTTATTGATAAAAGATGTTGAGCGTGTAACTATTTGATTCATCCACTAAAGGTACTTGCAAACCATGCCTCAGTGGGAGGTCACATTTGCTACCAATGAGTGGACTTATCCTTAAGGAGACCCAAACCATGCAAGATCTAGGATTCATGCCCTCCGGTAGAGACTAACACTTCACCACATGCAAATGGGACATCACATGGTGACAGTGGACTCTCACATGAGCATCCTCTTCCACTCAAACTTTTTGGGTCTTAATTTTTAACAAATATCATCTTGTCTAGATGCAATTTATGAACCAATAGGCCACATTTGATTGTCCATCCTAGAACATAAATAAAATTACATGGCTTTTAGACCCAAAATTTTTTTCTTAGACTTCGATCCTCCACTTCGAATCCTTCATCCATACGACCCGGCCCACTCGGTAAAAAATGTGTAATGGCATTTTCATAAAACCGAATTTTATTGCTTTGAAAACAAAAATTCTAGCACTTAATTTTCATCAAAACTGAAACTTTGGCAATATGAAAACAAAAATTTCAACACTTATTTTTGGTAAATCCAGCACTCAAAAAACATTCCAGCACTTGTATTTCATCAAACCAAAACTTTGTTAAAACAAAATTTCCAGCACCTTGGTTTTCACAAAATCAAAAATTTGTTAAAACAAAATTCCAGCACTTTGGTTTTCATAAAACCGAAACTTTTCCTATTTGTCTCTTCGATCCATGGTTGCTCCATCTTTGATATTACAGAATTTTGAACATTACAAAATCAAAGAAAATAGAAAAATAAAACCAAGGAGGAAACATGATGATGATACGCCACCCTCCTTGTTACAAACCAAATGAAGAAAACTTACAAGGTAAAACTATATTCTATGGACAACCAAAAGAGCAAAACATACACATGTATATTTCTATCACATAAAAATATGTAGCATACAAAATTTAATTGCCAACCTATGCATCACATATAAAAATTGAAATCATGCATTATAAAATGGCTCTAATATCAATTGTTGGATAAAAAACAAAGCATGCAATATTTGGCCAAAACGGTAGATTTCAAAACTTTTTCCGAAATCAAAACACAATAGAAATAACATAACCAAATCAGCAATTTTCAGTTATACATGATATGGTATAAGGAAAATAATTTGCATAACAACAAGGTGGTAGAAATATACCGACTCCTTGCTATAGCTTTGACTCCTCGCTTTTGTATCCTCTCCGAATCCTTGTTATAACTTTGACCCTTTTGTATCCTTTCTTTTGTCAATATATCCTCTCCTTGTTGATGTATCCCTGACCAATCCAATCTACTACTTTTTCTTCTTGGACAACTTGGTTAACAAGATCCTTAGGTGAGAAAAAAGAAGAAATATTTTGAGGATATTTTTCTTAGAAGAAAGAAGCCAAAAAACGAGACTCTTCTCATTCAAGTTTCGGTTATGCATGTATGAGAGGAGAGAGTGAGTCAAAAATGCAAGAATGCTTCTTACTCTCCTTGTCAATTTCATTTATCATGAAAGAAAGAAGTGTTTTGCATCCAATGCATCACTTCATTCTTTAATCAATCATAAAGAAGCCAATAAATGAGAGTCTTCTCATTTGATTTAAAATGGATATATGAAAAGACCGATAACCTAAATGAGACCCTCTCATTTTCAATTATAGGATGAAAGAAGGGAGAGAGTACATCAAACGCACCTCCTCTTTCATTAATTAAATGAATGCTAAAATGTTACATTACTTGCCATCATTAAAAGGCAACCATTAAACCATTTAATGATAAGATCATTACTCCATTTAATGATAATAAAAGCATGATAAAAACCATCTTTAATTTAGCAATTCAATGCTAACTGAAATATGCCCTCCTTCTTTCTTTATAACTTTGTTTCAATTTTATTAATCTAATTAATCAAATCAAACCAAAGTTAAGCCCAATATTAAATGGTCATTTGGGCTTCTAATTAAAGTAAGCCTAACATTCAAACATTGGTTTTAAAACCTCTATTTATATTTCTTACTTTGCTTGATAACCTTCCTAAAAGCCAAATGGGGAATTAATTCAAGCTCCAATAAGCCCGGAATTAATTTAACCTGATTAGAATTAATTCCAGGTTATTAACTAAATGTCATTCCACTAAAGACAATTAGTTGAACTCTTGAATTACTAAATAATATGGAGAATACGCAAGGTAGGAATTTGGAAGCATAAAAGAAACGACAACGCAGAGACACAATAACTAAGGTTGCAAATGAAAACATTCAGGTGGTTACTGGAAGGAGGAAAAAAACGACATTACAGCAAAGGACGAAATGCAGTGTGGAATGTCTGCATTTCATGCAGACATCCTACAGAAATGTAGACAACACGTAGACATTTCCATAAGCATCAGAAGGTTCACTGAGACTTGAATAGTATGTGTGAACCAACAATTAAATTGTCAAATTAGTGAACAGTAGCAAATAGAGAATAGAATAGTGGCGACAGAAGAGAGCTGAAGGAGTCTTCGGTTGGGGTTACTACGTCTTTAACATCCCGTCCCCATATTAAGAGTTAGAACCCAAAAGTATGATACATAGGAGATTAATGAGAGATTAAGAAAATAGCATTTTCATTCTCATACATATTGTTAGCATAAACGCACGTAAATTTGAATATTTTGCATCCATTTAAAATAACTGTACATGCATTAATTAACATTCCAGGTATAATTGAATTGTGTTATGATTCTCTTGAGAATTGCGAATTTGTTGTACTGAAAATTTAATTGGTGAGTGTATTTGTTAATTTTGAATTTTAGTGAATTTTAGGAATAATTTTCAAAAATGATGGATATTATTATACTAGGAAAAATGTCACTTGGAAAGTAAATTGATGTATGGAAAATAGAAATGAGTGTGATGATATTGAAGAAATTTGTGAGAAGATGACGCTGAGAACTTTGGAGATAATTGGAATGAAAGGATGAGAGTTAGGGAACTAGTTCAATAAGAACTAGTTAGTTAGGAAATTAGCTAAGAGCTTAAGAAGTGGATAAGCGTCCAAGTTTAAAGTTAAGTTTTCTTAACTTTAAAAGACCAAGTACTGTAGTCTTGTCTTCATCTTCCTCGTAGCTTTTTCCTCAAGATTTTCCTTAACACAGTGTTTTTCACCAAATCTTCACTAAAGAAAAACCTTGTTCTCATCTATCCTTTTTCTACTCCCTACTTTGGTTTTCTTTCTTGAAAAACCAAAACGTGCCAACTTCTACAATGGTGTATGTGAGTTCCATGAAAGTTAGGGCTTCTTGATATTTGAAGATTTTGGAGCTATATCAAGTAAGTATTATGTAAATCTTTTAGAGTTGTTGCTTTATGAAATAAAAATGGTGATTTATTGACATTACATGAACATGAGAAAAATGGACATTTTTAATGAAAACTGTGTATGGATTGAATATATGGATGTGTTGATTTTTCTGATTTGAGGATCAATATGTTTTTAGATAGTGTTAAAATGATTTTTGGAATCGAAAGATCAATGAAAATGTGTATGAGAACAGTGTAGAAATTTATGAAAGATGATATTCATATATATACTATATTTTTTCCCTTCACTATTGTACGTGAGTTTTGAGTACTTTTAGAGATGATAAAAAAATGAATTTCGAGTTAAGGAATAAGTATGTGGTGATGTCTGGGAAGGAGAATGAATGATTTAAAATGAAAGTTTGAGGAAGAAATGAATAAAATGCAGAAGTTGAAGGTGCAGAAAAATTAAAGTGAAACAGTGTAGTAAAGTGGAGTTATACGTGGATGGACTTTTCTGTTTTTGATGACTTTTATGAAAACTTGGGTTTTGGATTTTGATTATGAATGTTGAGTATAATAAGAGTCAAAAATGAAGAGAAAATGAGAATAGAATCAAATTAGAAATGTTAGATAGAGAAAAAGGAGAAACAAATGAACCAATGGAGATGACAATTCCTTGTTTTTGATATATGTTTGAATGTCTAGGGTTGCATGGAAGTCAAAAATGTGGTTAAGATGAGTTAGGGAAGTTGGTTTGGAAGAAAAGTAAGAATTTAAGAAAAGAAAGAAGAAGAAAAAATGCAGAGGTTTGGATTACATTTTTGGGAAGAGAGAATAGGAAATCACGATCATGCTTCAGCATGATCGCAACTTTCTTTTAAAGACTGAAGACTCAGCACGATAGCGACTTTGAAAGTTGATATTCAACTCACGATTGTGTTTATGTAGGATTGCGACTTCTAAGGTTGGAGACTGATGTAACATCCTTTGATCTTTTGGCCATATCTCCTTCTCCTGACCTCCAAATGACTTGATTCTTCAACCAATAGATTCCTAACACATTACTCTAATTCTACATAAATATTTATAGCATTATGAATTGATTTGAAGAATATTGATTGAATGAAAATGAGGGAGTCTGCTGGAATAGTATGAACTAGAATATTTTACTGAACATACTTTGGTATTTTAACAATACCTTGTTCTATAGTCATTCAAATGAGATGAATTTTTATTTTGAGCAAACTATACAAATAGGGATACAAATTGCATGATGAAGTATAATTTTAATTAAGTCTCTAATACTTTCAATATCTGGATAGAATTTGCGTATAATGCACTGTTTTAGAATAAGAACATTCCACAAATGTTTAGGGTATAACTTTCACAATATTGAACCAAATTGAATGATTTTGGTGTCATTAGAAAATTAAGACAATGCGAAACATTTTTTGAGAAGAAAGTATTACCAAATTACTTCCTTTGTATTGTCTAATTGATCATGGAAAATAGACCCGATGGTTTGGAAATTTGGAGAAATTTATAAGAAGAAAGGAGAGTTTGGATAATTTGTGGTCTTGTAATGTTGGAATAATATTAGTGAATGAATTATTGATATCAAAGTACCAAAGGTATGAGTTTGTTTGGGAATAAAGATATTAACATGATTAAGGTTGTGATTTAAAGAAGAGGAGTAAAGTGTATCAAGTTTAAATGAATAACAATTTGATAAGAAGAGCAAGTAATGCTAGAAAAGAAATGATGAGTGATTGAATTATTAAATGAAAATGAGCATAAGATATGAAGTTTGATAATATACCCAAAATTTTCATTGAGTATGCATTGTATATAGTCCGTATACATATTTATGCATACATAACTGCTTATAATTATGCAAAGTTATTAAAGTGTGTGTGTGCAATGTGTATATTGCAAAATTTGGATGTGCAAGGTAAACATCCATATTTAGACATTTCCAGATCATGGAAGCTAATGCTAATTTGGAGTGTACTGTGAGTAGACCTAGATGGTCTTACTTTATTGCTTGTTTGTTTATATTATGAATTGAGTGATTATGAATGAGATGCGAATGTGATTGTTCTGAATGATTGGTCTGATTCTAAGCATTGAATGTCTGAGGAGTTTGATAAATGCATGAATAATAATAGAAGTGCTCATTGAATGTGAATTGGAAGAAATAAGTGATCTTTAAATGCCGGACCAAGGTCCAATGAGATTGTATATGAGAATGTGTAGGTGAGATCAAGTGACTGACTAAAAATATGTGAATGTAATGAATTCCATTAAACAAATGCATAAAACATAAAGGTATTTGTGACTAGAGTCGCCACCGAAAAAGAGCTTAAAGCTTAGAATGTGATAAGAGCCTCTGGCTCAGTTGTGAATGTACCTGGTATCTACTAAGGGATATGGGACATTATCCGATACAGCTCAGTATCCACAAGAGATATGAGCCAACCTAGTATCCACTAAGGGATATGGGCTTAATAAAAAGGCATTCGATCACAACAATAATAATTGGAAGTGAGTCTCATTTGAATTTCATATAAAATTTATATGTATTCATGCTTAAGTGAATGTGTAATATATGTGACTCAATATGACGTGAATTGTATGTGTTATGTGATTGAGTGAGCCACCAAGGATGATCACTCACTGAGTTTGCAATAACTCACCAAAAAATTTGCAAATATTTTTCAGGCTTAGAAGAGTACCTCGTTAGGCAAACAGAAGTATACCTACTACATTTAAGTAAGAGATAAAGGTCGAGATCAGTTTGCATTCGCATTTGCATTTGTATTTTCTTATTTTTGTATAAAATTGTATATTCTGTGATTTTTGTATAATATGTATTCAAATATTTCTGTGCGTAATAACTAGTGAAATTTGGAAATGTTTTGTAAAAGAGATTGATCAATGTAATGACGATTGTGATTTGGAGTTTTATGAACTAAAAGGATGAAACCAATTTGATTACTGATTTTCGCATATGTATATAATAAATGTGAAAATTTTGTATTGAGTTTTCAATGTGTTGTGACTGTTCTAGCATGCCACCCTTGTGATATTCGCACTTAAATATCACTTAGGATGTCAAGTACGTGTCTTTTGAGGGGTGCTACAACGTCAGGGCTGAATCATTTTCTAGGTAGAGGCCCATGAAGGGATAGACATCTTGACACTGGTTTAAAGATAACAACGATACCAACGACTCAAGATAAGTATATTTCCTTGTTTTTGTTGTTTCTTTCTCTCATTAGGAATTGATTATGTTATTGATACGTGTTTAAATTTTAATTCATTTGATATGCTACGCTTGGTGATTAATGTCTTAGAAATGTTTAAGATACTCATATTAACTTATATGTGATTTTAGTCACAATTTAGAAGCAAATAAGTTAATGTGAGTCGAAAGCATGACAAATGGGTCATTTTTCGAAGATTAATATTTATTTGCCTTTATGAAAAAAAATTAGAAAAATGGAACTCAAAGAAGAAGAGACCACAAAAGGATAGGGAAGCATAAAGAAAATGCATAGCTCCAAGATGTCTAACGTCTGTGTGAAAACACAAACCATATCTATGTTTCACATAGATGGCATCTACATTTAATGCAAAAACGTAGTTGTCTGTGCATTTCAAAGGAGAAAGAGGGTGAGGTTTTAAAAGGAGTGAGTAGGAGCGTGGCCATCAACTTTATTCATCACATCAAAGCTATAGTGAGAGGCTGAAAAAGGGAGGCAGAAGAGAGAACCATAGAGGGAAGTGAACATGAATAGTAGCTTGACCAAAGAGTTTGTTTGTCACATCGATGAATAGTGAGAGAAAATAGAGAAGAGAGTAGCTAAAAGATAATAGAAGTGGAGGTTCTACACCACCAAAGCACGTGGAGAAGATGGTTTATGCTTGAAGCTAAAAAATATAGATGAAAGGCTAGCTTCTTAACCTCGGTTCAACAAGAATATCAACACCAAGTCATGGTTAAACTATTTTTATCATTTTAATGTTATAATTTCTTTTCAGATTGTTTTGTTGTTGGTGTTGATTTGAATGAGTTTTGGGATGAATGATCTTAATATGTTGTTTTGATTGTTTTATTTCGAACCTATTGCTAAAACATTGAATGTGATCAATAATTGTTACTTTTGATGTTTGTGAGTAGCATCTAATGATTGTTAATCATTAGGAAAAACATAACTTAGGTTAGATAAGCCGAATGTGTAAGGTTACTGCCTATATTGATCATTTTCCAATTCATAATATGTCTGCCAAATTAAATATAGAGATCATATCCTAGGTTATGCGGTAGTTAAGTTTAATTAATGATCATACCTTAATTAAACACAACTTAAGGGAACATTGAGATTAGTAGAGCGTTCTAATAGTCTTAGATCAATAGTCCAAAAAGAGTTGTAAAAATGTTAGAATGATGGAATATGTTTGATCATGTTTAGGTCGAGTTTGACCCTAGAATTGGACCTTACTTATATTTGACTCTTTTCTAATTTTCGATTGCTTGTTTTAATTTGTTTTCGATAGTTTACTTTTATTTTAACTTCTAAATTGCTTAAAATCCAACTCGCCCCCCCCATTATATTTCCTTGCTTCATTTAATTTTGTTACAAAAATTAAACAAACATTCCTTGTGGATTTGATCCCGACTTACCATAACTATAAATTTTAGTGCATAGAGTCAAGTAAATTTTGTAGTGCACTCAACACATACTGTTAAATTTTGGGTTCGTTGTTAGGGAGTGTGGTAGTTCAATTTTTGAATTTGATTTTAGTTGGTTTTTTGTGAATATATCTACTTGTAATAATTCTTTTTGTTACTTGTTAATTTTTAATTGTCCATTAGTGTTGGTGCATGGTAATGACCAAATCTCCTTATAGAGAAATTGAGCAATTAATTCGGAGATCGAGAGAACATTGCAGAGATTGTGTAGGGAAGCAAGGACAACTTTGGTAGGCAAATTGGAATCAGAATCCAAAGACACAATGGAAACTTTGAGAACTCTAAAGGAGTTGGTTGCACCCGATTTGACTCAAATACCATTATGCATAACATTTCTAAATTTCACTGAACATGTTACCATTGAGTTAAAATTTGGATTAATTCATTTATTGCCTAACTTTCATGGCCTTGCATGTGGGGATACATAAGCATCCTAAGGAACTCAATGTGGTGTGTTTGAGAATGAAGCCTCACAGGTGCAGATCATGTTAAAGGCCTTCACATTCTCACTTAAAGATGTAGCAAAGGATTGGCTATTTGACTTACAGACTGGAAGCATTAATATTTGGTTGGAGATGAAGAGATTATTCTTGGAAAAATATTTTTTGGCCTCAAAGATAGCAAGTATTCGAAAGAAGATATGTGGTATTAAGCAACATAATGGAGAATCTCTTTACAAGTACTAGGAGCGATTCAAGAAGTTATGTGCTAGTTGTCTACACCACAGAATACTAGAGTAACTTCTCATCTAATATTTTTATGAAGGATTGTCACTGATGGAGAGGAGTTTGGTTGATGCAGCAAGTAGGGCACTTTGCGAGAAGACTCCCATTGAAGCTAGGATATTGCTTGAGTGGATGACCGCTAACACCTAACAATTCGGCACTCGCAATGATGTTTGACAAGTAAAAGAGGTAAGCACTTCATCCATGGAACATCATTTAGATGAACTAACATCTTTTGTGAGACAGTTTACAGTTGGATAGGCACAAGTGAAAGTTTGGAAGATATGTTCAAACACGATTCATCTAACCGATGAGTGGCCAATTCTGTAAGAGGGGTGTATGGAGTATGTGAATGCTGCAAGAGGGAACTTCCTGAACTAATATAACCCATACTCGTAGATGTATAACCTAAGTTAGAGGGATCACCCCAACTTGAGTTATGAAGGGAATAGACAATAAAATTACTTCCAAAAATCCACCGTAAGGAGTACAAGGATTTCAACCAAGGAAACAGAGAGCATAAGGAGCTTCTTCTTCCAATTCATGTGCATCTTTAGAAGAACTTGTTAAAAATCTTGCTACTAACAATTTAAAATTTCAACAGGATATGCAGCAATTACAACAAAATATGCAGCAACAATTGCAACAATTCTGATAGGAGACAAAAGCAAGCCAACAAAGTATGGAACACCAAATGGGTCAGATGGTAGTAAGGCTCAATCACCTAGAATCACAAGGTGGAGGAAAATTGCTATCATAACCTGAGGTGAACCTGAGGAATATCAATGCCATAACCCTATAGGTCGGAAAGGAGATTGAGGGTCCTAAAAAAACCCCATCAACGATTGCTACCAACGAAGAGAATGAGAAGGAATTAGAAAAGGAAGAAAATCTGTCTTCAAGTACGAAGGTAAATTTTGAAAGTCCCAATATTATTAAAACTAACCCTCCACCTTTTTCATGTAGATTGATAAGAACAAACAAGGAGGACAAGGACAAAGCGATATTAGAGACTTTTTGAAAGGTAGAAGTCAATATACCTTTGCTCGAAGCAATCAAGTAAGTGCCAAGGTATGCCAAATTCCTCAAAGAACTATGTACGAATAAGAGAAAATTAAGGGGTAATGAGAAAGTGATGATGGGTGAGAATGTATTGGCAGTATTCATAAAGAAGATGCCTCCAAAATGTCGAGATCTAGGTATGTTCACCATTCATTGCAAAATTGGTAATACTATGATCAACAGAGCTATGCTAGATTTGGGTGCTTCTATTAATGTGATGCCTCATTCAATTTATACTTCTTTGAATTTGAGCCCTTTGAAAAAATAGAGTGTAATCATACAACTAGCTGACTGCACTAATGCTTATCTTGGTGGTATGGTTAAGGATGTTTTGGTGTGGGTGAATAAGTAAGTGTTTCTTACAGATTTTTGTGTTATGGATATGACTGATGACACCTCATGTAATCCGATACCTATCTTGTTGAGGAGATGATTTCTTAATATGACTCAAACTAAGATAGATATTTATAAGGGCATCCTCACAATAAAATTTGATGGGGAAGTGATTCATTTCAATATTTTTGATGCTATAAAACATCCTTCTAACGATCATTGGGTTTTTTTGTTGATGTGATTGATTCTTTGGTGTAAGAAATGTTTAAATTAAATTCCAGGGAACATTTGAAATGGTTTTAACTGAGGCTATGGAAGTAGAAGCCAACACTAAAGTTGAGATGGGAGAAGCGCTTGTGGAAATGATAGCTACCTTAAACTTATTGGAAAGCTCTCTAAAAAGGTATGATTTGGCTTCTATACAACTACCTGAAGCTCACTAGAAGTTATTACCTTCTGATGTGCAGGCACCAAAATTGGAATTGAAGCCACTGCCTACACATCTGAATTATGCTGATTTGGGAGATAAACATGCTCTTCTAGTTATCATCTCGGCGAAGTTGACTTCAAATGAAGAGGAGAGGCTAGTTTGAATACTGAGAGAGCATAAGAAGGCCATCAGGTGGACTATCACAGATATCTAAGGGATAAGCCCTTCCATATACATGCATTGAATATTGTTGGAGAAGGATGCAAAATCTATAAGGCAAGATCAGTGTAGACTAAATCCTCCAATGATGGAAGTTGCGAAGATAGAGGTGTTAAAGCTTCTCATGTTGGCCCCTAAACTTCTTTACTTATTGAATTAAGCATGGTTTTAATAAATTATGAGGTTTTGATATAGTAAATTTTTATAGAGTTATTAATTATGTCAAGGTTAGTAGGTTTTTATTGCATGTGTTAATTGAATTAAGGTAGTAAGATTGTATCAATGGCAAATTGGCAAGTCACTTAAGGATAAAGACCATAAGGCATATAAGGAAGGGTAAAATGGTCATTTTATAATCATTAAGAATAAAAAGGGAAGAATAATTGTTGTCTTGCATTTGAAGAAGAGAGAAAAGGTGAGTGAGAAGAAGAAGAGAGAAAATTACGCAAAGAAGAGAAGAGAATAAGAGAAGGAGAGAAAGAAAAGCAAACAAGCTAGGTTTCAATTTTTCTTAGCCTTCAAGAGAGATTTTGAGGTTGTTCAAGAAGAAAAAAAAGTTAGAGGAAGAGGAGAGCTTTTATTAGAGCCAAGAAACTCTTCATTTGGTGAAGATTCAAGGTAAGGTCTTATTTAATCTTTTGGATTTTTGAAAGGATTTTAGTTCAAGAAGCTTAGGAAATGCATGTGTTTAAGCTGTTTAGGATCAATTTTATGCATATGTTTATTTGGGCCCTCAAATTGCAATTCCTATTGAATTGGGAATTTTTTCATTGTTAAAGGAAATCAAGAAAGCTAAGAGGAGCAAGAGGAGATGCACATTTAAGTAAGTTTTTAAGCAAGAAATTCAAGGTGGGTTTTATATTTATAATTGAGTAAATAAGCCATTAATGCTTCTTTCAAATAAATGGAATTTAATGTTTTCAACTACTTTATAAATGTGAATTTATTGCTCTTTAAATGCTTTAAAAAAGTATTACATGTTTGTGGTGAAAATTTATGAGCCATAAACATTTTTAAAATCAAGAAAGTTAAATGTTCTCAATTGTGTTATAAATGTTGCATTTATTGCTTCTTTGAATGATTGAGAAATTGCTACATGTTTGGTATGTGAATTGTGTTGATGATTTATGGAATGAATATGAAAATAGTTTTTGAAAAGATATTATAGATATGAAATTATGTTTTGAAAATGTGCCTATTTTGGGCAACATGATTACAAGATGTGAAATGCACGATTATGTGGGTTTCTGGTAGTCCGTTCTATTATGTCAAGTGTACTTTGAGTTTATAAAAGGCTTCTCCCACCTACCCGCTAGTGGCATAGAGCTCCTTTATGGACTCCCTCATGTTTACGACTACGCTAAACCATTATGTGAGATTGCAATAGTAAGTTTTGCTCATGAATACACAAGATCATTATGTGAGAATGTGTTAGTACATTCTATTTACAGACTTACCCAAACCATTTTTTATGTGATTATATGCTTAGAATGTGTTGACAAGTTTGATGAATGCATGATTTATGTGTTTATAAATTGTTTGATAATGTGAGAATTTGGAAAACTTGTGTTTTATGGATTTGATGCAAAATTATTATGACATTGAATCGATTATAAACTTGTTATCCATGAGCTTTTAAGCTCACCCCCATTCTTCTTCCCATATTTAGGTGATGAATAAGAGAACAAGTAGTCAAGAGTCATGGCATCACTCTGAATTTACATACTTTTGTATTTTAAGCTAGATTTTGTAAACACAAAGCTTTAGTCGCATTTCAAGTATCCTTTGTACTTTAGATCTTGTGAAATGATGTATTATGGCTCGAAATGCCCATTAAAGCTTTGTAAACTCTTATCTTTGATGATAATGAAATATGATTATGTTTTTGCTTAAGACTCTCAAAGTTTGTACATTGCATTTTCAAGTCTTTTATAGGGGTAAAATCTGTGTTCTTACTTCAGGGGAAGAGTTGTACTAATCTAGGCTAATTTAGACAATGTTATCTTTTGGAATTTGTAGTTCATCTTCTTAGATTTCCAATGATATAGAGTATGAAGTTTTTTGGATATCGGAGTTGAGAGATATGTTCTTTATAAGTTAGTAATGTTGCACTGGATGTATACGGGATAACTATAGTGAATAATGAGAATTAGTTATATGAGATTTGAGTTGATATGAAGTGATATTGTACTAGAAGAGTTGAATTTGGGAAGATTTTGAGTGAATGTGATGTTAGAATGGATGTAGGAACCAATGGGAATGCTTTGGATGTAGCGCCCCCTTACCGTAGAGTATACACCGGGACGCCCGTAGGTCATACCAATACATACCCTACGATGAGGGTGCACTACGATACAATCACTTCTAATAAACCTCATGGCATCAATATAATAAAGCAGTAAGATCACATTCACTAAATTTTAAAACCAAAGAGTACTTCTCATTATTTTCATAAATCCACAAATACGCTACTCGTTCATAATTACAACTGTACAGATCCAAAATAGACAGTATTAATTCCTAACTAGGTCATCCCCAAAATATCCCCAAGGATCCCCAGCTGACCGACCTGTGAGCCATGCTCCTCTCGCCGGTGCACACACAGAAGGACAAGTCTCAAAATCCAGAGCTAGAAGTCACACTACCGCTGTCCTGAAAAATAGTCACAATTTGGGTGAGTTTGCGAAACTCAATGAGTAACCATCATCGATGGTTTACCCAATTCATGCATTACGCAAAATTG
>JANZLF010000008.1:30990823-31001042 GCA_026546835.1 Erythroxylum foetidum | reverse complement strand
TTTTGTTGATGAATAAAAATTTTCTCTTCGGTTTGCTTAACTTGCAACCCAAGAAAGAACTTTAACTCACCCATCATACTCATTTCAAACTCTTTCTTCATTAGACTCTCAAAACTCGAACACAATTTCTTTGAAGTAGCACCAAAAATGATGTCATCGACATAGATTTGCACTAAGATAAAGTCATTCTCATAAACCTTTCTAAGAAGCGTTTTATCAACTTGACCTCTAATAAATCCATTCTCCAAGAGAAAACTACTTAGACGATCATACCAAGCTCTAGGAGCTTGCTTCAGCCCGTATAAAGCTTTATGAAGTCTATAGACATGATTTGGATTCTTAATATCCTCAAAGCCAGGAGGTTGCTTCACATACACCTCTTCGTCTATAAAACCATTCAGAAAGGTGCTCTTTACATCCATCTGAAAAAGCTTTATATCATGATTGATTTGAGATACTGCTGATGAGTGAAATGAATCTATAATAGGAGTTAAGTGATCCAAGATAATGATGAACGAGTTAAGTGAATCAACATTGAAGTTATGAAATATCATGAGATAGACATAAGAGTTAAGTGTATTAACACTAAAGAGATGTGAAATATCAAGCAAAAGATGAAATGCTTGTAAGAGTATCACCTTGACAAGGTGTACTTAGATAGAGATAAATGTGTGAATAGGTTAGGAAAAAGGGGGAAACTAAGCTTGACATAAATTGGTCCATATGAAACTATTGTGAGAATGTGACTATGGATTTATGATTTAGTATTAACCATAAAAGATGTTTCGGATTCACAAAGTATTACATGGATATGTTTAGGAAGTATTCTTATGATCCGATATATGTGTTATTGAAACTAGAAGTGAAAATTTTGAGTAATCTGAAACTCATCAAGGAAATATTTAAGATAATGTGATATCTAAACAAGTGATTGAGAGACCTATTGAGTCTATCAACTGTGGTCATTTGGAAGAAAGTATTCGCGTGACAAAGTTATATGAGAAACAAAGGAGTATATGAGGAAATAATACCCTACCTTATTAATCAATCAGATATTAATTTTGAGGACGAAATTTATTAAGGAGGGGAGAAATGTAACATCCCATTCTCATACTAAGGGTTAGAACCCTAAAATTTAGTATATGTGAGCTCAAAGAGAGATTAAAAAAATGCATTTCATGCTCATGTATAATGTTAGCATATACGCACATAAATTTGAATTTTACACACATCAAAATAACCGTACATGCATTCATTGACAATTGTCAGGTATAATTGATCTATAGATATGATTTTATTGAGAATTGTGGTTAGATTGTATTGAAAATTGGTTTGGAGTTTACTGATTTAGAATTTTTGGAATTTCTGGAAATTTTTCTAAAAATTTTTGAGTATTTTTGGACTAGAAAAAATGCCAAGTGGTAGAAATAAATGTCAAATAGAAATGGAAATTTTTATGAATGAATTTAGGAATTATTAATAAGTTTCATTAGAAATAGGGTTAAGATGAAAGCTGAATTAGTGATATATAAACAAGTTAAGATGAAATGGAAGAGTTGATGGAACTGAATGAGTGTAGTAGAAAATGTGAAATGCAGAACATGAAGAAGATGCATGACTGATATTTGGTTTTTGATGACTTTGAAGATTTTGAGTAAACTTGTATATTTAGTTGTAGTGTGAATGTGTTGTGAATGAGTTGAATGGAAATGGAGTAGAAAGAGTATAAATGAATTTGAAATGTGGGGTTTAAAAGAAAGAAAAGAGAAAAGGGGGTAAAAATATGGTCTGAAACTTCCATGATTAAACTATATTGATCTAGAAACATTTTGATAAAATTGTCTCCATGAAAGTTGTAGATCTTTCTTTTATATTTTTAATGACATAAAGTATGAAAATTTTTGGATATCGGAGCTGAGAGATATGATCATTATAAGTTAGTGACGCTGCATCGGATGTACATACAGGATAGTTATAATACTTTGAAATTTTGACCCTTTTAGAGGCAAAAACTTTCTTTGGGGTCTTCATAAAAGTAGTAGATCTAGAAGTATTCTTCAAAATGGTATAATAATGACCTTAATCTAACCTATCTAGTGAAAGTTATGCCTAAATATGTATCTGCTACGATCGCACCCAGGAGCTGGGCTACAAGCTCACTAGTGCGATCGTGAGTCAGTAAGGTGCGATCGCACATATTCTTTTGGCAATAACTTTGTCATTAGACCTCCAAATGACTTAATTTTTAAACCAATAGATTCCTAACACATTCCTCTATCTGTCCATAGAAATTGGCAGCCTTTAGTGCTAAATTGAAAAAGAGTGATGGAAAGAAAGTGAGAGAACATATTGGAAGAGCATGAACGGGTTATTTTACTGAACTTGCTTCAGTATTTTGACAATATCTTGTCCTATAGTTACGACAATGGGATTATTCTTATTTTGGAGTAAACTAGAGATATAGGACTATAGATTGTCTGAAGCAATAGAATTTTAGTTCAATCTTTAAGACTTTCAATTTCTTGATGGAATTTGGTTTTCCGGGGCATGCAAGGGAAAAAATTCAAATGAGAATAAAAGATAAAAAAAAAGTTGACTTGCAAGCGCACAAAGTCAAATAAAAAGATGAGATTTGATGGATGCAAGTGTGTAAATGTGTGAAAGTATGTATAAAAGTATGTATGTAAATATATATGTATGGATCAAAAAGAAATCAAGAGAAATGTTCAAAACTATGTAAGTGCAAAAATGCTAAGTATGGAAAGTGCAAAAAGTTTAGTACCCTTTTGTTTGTATTTCAAAAATTTTGACACTATGCAAAAAAAATGAAATCCTATACTATTGACAAGTATGAAGCTAAACTATCTAGAACACAATTTAAAGAAAAGGCGCCTAACCTCACTTAGCAACAAAAAGACAAAAGTTAACTTAGAGACTTCGAGAACTAATCATTTGCTTGTAAAAAAAAATCTCTCTCCTAGTGAGGGTTTCTCTCTCGAAGTCTGAGAGGTCTGGGCGGTTTCTTCCTGTCTTTTGATGGTGGTTAGGGTTTGGTTGAGGGATCATTACTGAGTCGATTGTCTTTGTGTATGGTCTTGTTTTAGAGTTATGTCTTAGGTTTTGGAGTTCTCTTCCTTTGGAATTTTGCGATTGACTCTCTTCGTTTGACGGGTTTCAGAGCACTTACACTCTGCGATCTCTTGTTCTAGGGGATTTGGGGTTTGTTTTGGGGGCTTTATAATGGCTGCTTTTGAGCTCGAAATTGCCTTGGATTCGGGCCGTGATTTAATTGCTGAGTCCTCGCGCTGTGTGGTTGTAGGTAAGCTTATTTCTGATCAGATTGTGAATCGAACTGGAGTTTTTGGTGTTCTGCGGAGTATGTGGACTGCGATAGAGCTCCTGGATGTTCGAGAATTAGGTCCTAATCTGTACACTCATTCCTTTCATTGGTTTGAGCTCGCGGAGGCTGCGATTAAGGATGGACCATGGACGGTGATGGGATATTGCTTTGTATTGAAGCACTGGGGTCTCGATATGGCGATCAAAGAGGTTAATTTTTCCAGGTGTAGCTTTTGGATTCAGATCCATAATCTGCCTCTTGAGTTGCTTACTGGTAATAATGCTAGGCACATAGGGGAACGTCTTGGTCGGGTTGTTGCCCTTGATGAAGATACATGGGAACTAGGTATTGACCGTAGCTTTTTGAGATTGAAGCTTGAGCTGGATATTACGGTACCTCTGTTGCCAGGTTTTTGGGTTCCTAGGGGCTCCCAAAATCGGATTTGGGCAGAAGTTAGGTATGAGAAAATGGCATATTTTTGCTTTAATTATGGTATTTTGGGACATCAAGGTCGTGATTGTCGAAGGGAAAAGGTAGATAGGCCTATAGCGAATGTGAGAAGGTCTTTTGGGCCATGGATGAAGGCTAGGCCTGTGCCATCTAAGGATCGGTTGAGTTCTATGTTGGAACCGAAAAGGAGTCACTCTGTGGATCCTAAAATTTCTTTACCAATTAGAACAGGTAGTGTTGATTTAGAGTTGAATCAGGGTGAGGATGGTGAAGTAGTAGGTCATGGTGAGAATATCCAGTTATCTGAATTGGGAAGTGATCAAATTGAGGCTGATGACAGTGTTATTACAGGTGTGACAACTACTGTGAATCCGGATGGTAGGCTAGAGGGTAAAGGGAAGAGAGGAGTTGGGAGGGGTAGGGGGAGAGGGAGGAAGGGGGAGTTAGTGATGGTGTGAGTGCTATTCTTGAAATACCAGGTACTGCTGAAGGTTTGGGTGACTGTCCTATAATAGCCCCCAATGACCTATGAGGTGTCTGGCTTGGAATTGTCAAGGGGTGGGATCTCCCTTGACCGTCCATCATTTGATGGAATTGCAAAAGAAGTATGATCCTAATTTTGTTTTTTTAATGGAAACCAAGAATAAGGAAGAAAAATTGGAAAGTATTAGGAAAAAATGTCATATGGATGCAGCGGTTTATGTTCCTCCTGCTGGCATTGGGGGAGGCCTAGCAGTGTGGTGGAAGGATTGTGTGTCTGTGAAGGTGGTGGAGGCTGATAAACATCTTATTATTATGGATGTTAGGCATACTGATGATGGAGTCCCTTGGGTGATATTCTGGGTTTATGGGGATCCTATTTTGAAGGAGAGGAAGTTGAATTGGGAGAGAATTGAGCAGAAAGCCAGGGATATTAAGTGTCCTTGGCTTTGTATGGGAGATTTTAATGATATCCTAGATCATTTTGAAAAAGTTGGGGGTCAATACAGGGCTGTTGGGAAAATGGAGGGATTTACGAATATGATTATGAGATCTGGCTTAATTGATCTGTCTTCTACAGGGTTATGGTATACTTGGATCAATAAGAGGAATGAAGGTGAGATTAAGGAGAAAATTGATCGAGCATTAGCCAATCTACAGTGGGTTAAATCTTATCCTATTTATCAGGTTATAAACTTACCAATTGTTGGGTCTGATCATGCTCCGGTGTTGCTTGATACTAATCCTGGTGAGAAGAAGGGTTATCGCCAGTTTAAATTTGAGGTTTTCTGGAGTGAGCATGGGGATTGTGCTCAGATCATTTCCGAAGGTTGGGCACGAAACTTTTCTGGTTCTAGATTGTTTCAGTTTGTACAGAAACAGAAAGCTTGTAGATACAAGCTCATTACTTGGAGTAGGCAGGTTTTTCCAAATTTTCGTAAAGAGATTGATGGACTGATGCAACAGATGGGTGAGGTGTAGGCTAAAACAGAATGTACAATAGAGGATAAGCGATAGATTCAGACTTTGCTTGGAAATTTAAAAAAATCCTGGGTTGGAGAAGAGCAATATTGGTATGCTAGGTCTAGAGTACAGTGGCTAGCTGATGGGGATAAAAATACTAAATTTTTTCACCAGTCCACTCTACATAGAAGGAGGGGCAATAGGATTCTTCGGATAAAGGGTAAAGATAGGCAATGGATTGAGGATGAAGCTGGAGTGATAGAGCGATTTTATGAGTTTTACCAACAGTTGTTTACTAGTGAGGGGTGTGGGGATATGGATCAGGTTCTTCAAGCTGTTCCTAGGGTGGTTACTGCTGACATGAATTCGAGGTTAGTTGCTGAGGTCAATGAGGATGAAGAAATGGCAGCAGTGTTTAGTCTTGGAGCTTTAAAAGCTCCAGGTCCTGATGGGTACAATGGGTTGTTCTATCAGAAGTTTTGGAGTATTGTTAAGAATGCTATTGTTGCTGGAGTTCAAAGTTTTTTTTGGACTGGTTTTCTATTGACAGAACTGAATCAAACGTGTGTGACTTTGGTGCCCAAAGTGCAGAGTCCAGAAGATGTATCTCAGTTCAAACCTATCAGCTTTTGTAACTTTAGTTATAAGATAATCTCTAAGATCATGACTGAACGATTAAAGGTTCATATGGGGGAGCTTATTACTTACAATCAAAGTGGTTTTATGGAAGGAAGGCAGATACAAGATAATATTTTGGTGGCTAGTGAAGTATTCCACAATTTAAAGATTAGGAAAGGGAAGCGATATGGGATGGCTTTGAAACTTGATATGACCAAAGCTTATGACCGGGTGGAGTGGGGCTTTTTGAAAAAAGTTATGGAACAAATGGGCTTCAATTCAACTTGGATAAGGTGGATTATGGAGTGTATTTGCTCTGTTACCTATGTCATTAATGTCAATGGTAAGAGGTCGGGTCTTATTTTTCCATCTAAAGGTCTTAGGCAAGGGGATCCTATATCCCCTTACCTGTTTTTGTTTGTTGTTGATGTTCTATCCCGAATGGTTAATCAGGCCATTGAGTCTAGGCAATTAGAGGGTCTTCGGTTAATGAGAGGATGTCCAGTTTTATCTCATTTATTGTTTGCTGATGATGCCTTATTTTTCTTGCCGGCTGATACTGCTAATGTGTCTATAATGTTTGATATTCTTGGTAAATACTGTCATGCTTCAGGACAGAAAGTGAATTTGTCCAAATGCAGCATTATTTTCAGTTCTAATACTCCTGTGGCTAAGAGACATGAATTACAGCAGCTGATTTGCATTCCTGAAGCTTCTAATCCTGGAACTTATTTAGGTATGCCTAACTTCTGGGGCAAGAAAAAGCGTCGAGCTGTGGAGTTCATCAAAGATCGCATTATCAAGAAGGTCACAGGTTGGAAGGCTAAGTTGCTTAGCATAGGAGGTAGGGAGGTTCTTATCAAAGCTGTTGCTTGTACTATGCCTATCTATCTGATGCAATGTCTTAAGTTTCCTAAAACCATTTGTGATGACATTAATGTTGTGTTGGCTGATTACTGGTGGGGGCAGAAAGATAATGAACATAGGATTCATTGGGCTAACTGGATTAAAATGACAGTGAGTAAAAGTGTTGGTGGCATGGGTTTTAAGGATATGCATTTGTTCAACATTGCTCTGTTGGCACGGCAGTGCTGGAGATTATTATTATTTCCGAATGCATTATGGGCAAGGGTATTGAAAGGATTATATTTCCCTCACACATCATATTTGTAGGCTAAGAAAGCGTCGAGAGCATCCTGGATCTGGTCTAGTATATTGGAAGGGCGGGACTTCCTGAAAAAACATATCCAATGGCAAGTTATAGATGGCAGACGTATTAATCTTTGGGAAGAACCATGGATACAGGGTTTAGCAGTGGCTAAACCTGAGGGCCTTCCTGATGGTTCTTCTATGAAAGTTGCTGATCTGGTTGATGCTCAAGCTGGTAAGTGGAATCTGGAGGATATGCAAGATTTGTTCACTCTTGAACAGGTGAACATAATTCGGTCTATTCCTCTATGTGGTAAAGGTGAACACGATAGATATGTTTGGCCACTAGCAGAAAATGGTATGTTCTCAGTCAAGGTTGGATATCAGGTTTTGAAGCAAGATGATGGCAGTTACACAACTAGGCATGCAGATTCGTCTCATTTGGTGGACAAGGCTCTCTGGAAATGGATTTGGCAAGTTCATATTCCACCAAAGATTCAGGTATTTTTGTGGAAAGCAATTCACAATCTTCTGCCTACTAACTCAAATTTGGTTAGGAAAAGAGTTGCAATAGATGCATTGTGTCCTATTTGTTTAGGTGAATCTGAGACACTTGAACACATGTTTTTATTATGTCCTTGGGTACAATGTGTTTGGTTTGGAAGTGTATTTGGGGTCACAATTGCAAGGGACGGGGTCTCTACTTTAGATGTATGTATCATGGATATGGTAGATGATTTTAAGGACACAGTAAATGGAAAAGATCTCTTTGGGTTACTTGCGGCTTTGCTGTGGAATATTTGGAAACAGAGGTGCTTCTTGGTGTTTAACCAGAGTAAACCAGATCCAAAGAAGTGTCTTGAAAAAAGTTATGCTATGTTGAATGAGAATCATCATGTGAAGGTGATGAATGATAGGCATCGGATACAAGCTCAGCAGCAGCATTGGGTTAAGCCAAATAATGGATTTCTGAAATTGAATTGTGATGGATCTTTTAAAAATGGGGATGCAGGTTGGGTTGTGGTTCTTAGGGATGCTGATGGTCGTGTTCTTGATGGTCTAGCTTCAGCTTGGCGGGCAGGTTCCACCTTAGAGGTTGAAGCTAAAGCAGTATAGGAAGGAGTGCATTTTTTAGAGGATAAAGGCTATAATAATGTCCATATTGAGATGGATTCTCGCATTCTTTATACTGAACTTCTTAAAAATAAAGGGAATGGTAGATGGAGAATATTTCCATACATTTCTGATATTCTGTACAGGTTACAACATTTACAGGGGATAGATTTTGTTCTTATCTCTCGTGAAGCTAACAGAGTAGCTGATTGGCTAGCCAAACAAGCCCGGAATAAGATGTGCTTAGGTAACTGGGTCTTGTTACCTCCATCTTCTTTGGTTGGCATTCTTAGTCGTGATGGATTACCAGCTCCTCCTCCATGAATGTTAATATGTTGCAGTAATAGGCCTAGAGTTACTATTGAAATTAGTTCTCTGCGTGGCTTACTGTTTCCTATCTGGTTGTATACTGAACTTGTTTACATTCTTTTAGTAATGGATTCTTTTCTTATGACCAAAAAAAAACCTAGAGAACTAATTTCTTGGTTTCCCGGCAACGATGCCGTTTGATTCGGACCTTTTTTTGTACCCTTGGAGGTCAAATCAAAATTAATCCAAGGACTGTAATATAGGATGCAACATCGGTTTATTTCACTTAATCGGAACCTAAAATGAATGGACCTAAATTAACTTATGTGTCACAAAAGGCAAGCTAAATTGGTAAGAAGGGGGTTTTGCTCTTTGAAAACAATAACTGTACTAAATTGAATTGTAAGAAAAATATGTAAAATGTATTTTTGAATTTTTGGGAATAGAAAACAGAAAGATTAAGACAAATGATCAAAGAGTGATAGAATCTTCTTAAAAATGAGCTTTGGCTATCATAGTTCGAAATTGATTTTGATGGGAGTGGAAATCACTAAGTTTCAAAAGTTTAAACCTTAAAGAACTCTTTAAGTCCAAGATCTTAATTAATGGGACTCCAATTCTTAAAACCCTGTTAAATGATCTTAGTGTGTGTAGTGGATAAGTCTATGCGACAGGTCACTTTGAGATCTAGAATCAACTCAATATCAAACACAAATATGCAAGATAAAAGAGATTCAACAAGATCACAAATAGACATATATGAGAATTCATATATTTAAGCTCAAAGTTCTACATAAACCAATCCAAACCACACAATGAATATCCAACGTTTGATTAAACCATAATTAAGTATGTTCAACTACAAATTACAGATCCTAAACCTAGGAATTCATAAATCATAGTTAAACCATGGATTAAGCTACTTCCCTTTTAAGCTCATTAAACTCTAGCCATTGCTACATCTTCAAGAGGAAAGAAACGCCTAGCCATACATAGCTATAAGAAACTTCACAACTGAGAAGCAATCAGAGGCACCCATAGTAGAAGTTGAAGTGAAAAATGGAAGAAAAATGAGATGGATATGAGAGAAAACGATGTTGTGATAGTAGGTGGCAAGATGATGGAATGAATGAATATCCTCTGTCGGCACTCCCTTTTTTTGTATCTTATCCCAAAATGGGTTTCAACACAAATGAGTTGCCGGATCGAGTTTACACAATTGGTTAAATTTTTAAAAAAGGTTCGAGTCTGGTGTTGATTCGAATGTTTCACCAAGGCGAAAGGATGCGTTCACTACGGTGAACTTTTCCCGAATGGTTTCTTCAATAATTTTCTGATTTCATCATTACGAAAACATTATCCTCACAGCGGAAAACTTTTTTCGAAAGATTTCTTCAAAAAAATTCTCATTTCGCCACAGTGAAAACATTATCCTCGTTGCGGCGAACTTTGCCTGTTGCCTCGTTGACTTATGTTCTTGGTCTTCACTCTTTGGCTCTACTTCTTGAATGTCCCGCAATGAAAAAATAGTAGTTTGCAATATCAATTGTTCTAAAAATCAATTGAGTGCAATTAATAAATATTTGTGACAATTTAACCTTCAAACTACATTAATTCAAAACAAGCACTCATGAGCTAAATTAAGCACAATATCAAATAATAAGAGCTAAAAAGTATAACAAAATGTAAGTGTAAGTCGACTTGTACCATGTGTAAGTCAACTTATGCTTGCTCGGTACTGATAAGTCGCCTTGTTCACCAGTGTAAGTCGACTTATGGATGTCCAGTACCGTTAGA
>JANZLF010000008.1:30916095-30942306 GCA_026546835.1 Erythroxylum foetidum | reverse complement strand
AATTGTGTATTATGAACTTTTGTACAAATGATTATGTCATTTGTAAAGTCAAACTGACTTAAGTGCTTTGTATTTGTAATAGGGCCCAAGTGACCATTGAAATTATTATTGACTATATGTGATGATTGGCTTCCGCATAGTGTGTGTTTTTTATTTCAAGAGAAAGAGAAAGAAAAAAATTAAAATTTATGCTGACTTTTGAATGATTGAGTGCATTAGCACGCCACCCTCGCGGAGCACGGACTCGGATATTACCATCGATGTCGATGTCGAGTTTGGGTCTTACGGGAGTGGGGTGCTACAGATCATCCCTAAAATCCCTAACTAAAATCCCTAATCTATAACCTTCATAAGAGAGAGATTTCATATGTGGATGTTTCTTCTATTGAAAAATTAATTGCTCTACCAAACCAACAAACGTTCTTTATGATTTCGTGCGTGAGTGCTTCATAAGAGAGTGATTTTTTTGTGGGGTCAAAACTGAAAAATTTTGAGATTGTGACTTTCATCGCTGGACATCCTGTGGCGCCAACTATGGTACGATTCGTCCTCTTGCTCTCCATTGTTCTTTTTTTTGGTTCATTTTTTATTGAATATTTATGAAATGGTATATTGTTGTACTAAGATTTGACATTGGAATTTGATATTCGTTCATTTATGCAACAATATCAAGATCTTCAGTTCCCAAATTATATTTTGCTTTTAGAAAAAAGTTTACCCTTAATTTATATGTCCTCTTTGTTTCTCACTTTTTTTTCATCCATAGTCTAACTGAATCGGGAAATTGAATAGTAGCGGTCATTAGTTAAATTGGGAAAAGAAAAAGGTCTTTTTTTTATTAAAAACGAGAATTGACTTGTAAATGTACATAGCATCTCATAAAATAAGAACTTATCAATTGGTGAATTATAGAGTGTAATTAGTAGAAGAAAGGAAGGGAGGTTAGATGAAGAAAAAAGGGAGTTGCCAAGAATAACCATATACTCGGGGAAAAATTTGTCATGTTTCCAAAATTCAATACCCCGACCTAAATTAAAATATTAATTTAATGAAAATTAGCCGCAAAGTTTAATAGAGATTGATTTTGATTTTTTTCATGAAATAAATATAAAACCTTTTGATGAAAATTTTAAGATACATAAAATTTTACTAGAAATGAGGAAATCCAATGCAGGACTAGGTTGATATATTTCATTTTAAAATTCTTTCCGAAAAGAATCGGCGGATGGAGCTTGTGGAGTTGGGACAAAAAATTAATTATGAGTGTGAGTAAAGTTTGCCGGTATACCAACAGACCCCACTATTTTCGTTTAGCTTACTCAAGCTCGTGGATCATCTTTCTCTTCCGATCAAGTCAGCATAATCGACCCCACATTACTGCCATTCCATCTTTGTCATGTTTCCAACTTTGAGCTCCTCGAGTGAAAGATTAAAAACGGAAAGTTTATATCCTCGTGGTCCTCAAATTGTCTGCTGAAGTTGAACCTAATATCATGGATGAACTTTCTTGGCCTAGTGAAGATGAGGTAACAGTAACGATTTCTATCTTTCGAATGTGGCTTTTTTGCTGATGGGTCTTCATGAGTTGCACCAAATCTGTTTCTTTCTTAAGTTTTCGGCCAATGCAACTAAATCTATGCGCAACTGCTTATATCTACTGTTTGTCAATTCTTAGGTTCGTAGAGTTGGCCACTGATGACGGATTCAGTGGTTTATGATGTTGGTTATTGTTCATTGCCTAATCTATTACTTCTGAAACGCTGTTGATTTAATGGCTGACATTTATACAAAAGAATTCTTTTTATTCTTCTCTTCTTGTTACTGGAAAACGTAGTATGTTACCACAAACGGTTCAGTATGACAAAAGAAATATTCATGACAAAGTTATAGTCTTTCACCGTGATTACATTTTGCAGCTACATGAGATAAGGAACATAGTCTCTGCAATGTCTGGAAAAGATCCGGGAGAAGTTCAAATTGTTGTTTCCCCCTATCGAATTTCACCATTGGGCGCTCATATTGATCATCAGGTTTGTTATACCCACATTTGGTCCTTACTACGCTTCGAGCCTAATGTCTAATAGTTTGTACCTCCCTTCCAGGGTGGAACTGTTACAGCTATGACCATTAATAAGGGAATACTTCTGGGCTTTGTTCCTTCTGGAGATTCTGAGGTAAAGATGAGATGGCCCTTTTTATCTTTTAAGTTCGGAGAACAGCATAAGGGTGTTGAGAAATTTGTTAATGCTTTGTGTTTTTATATGTCTATTACTGAAACTCGTAGGATGAGCGACTGCAAGTGATTTGTGGAAAATAACGGTTTTCTAATTGGCCCACAGTTCATGGTTGTCAAAATTTGACTTATCTGCATACATTTGGAATGTTTTTTAAACGTTTTCAAGCCTGCAATAAACAGGGGCTAGTTGTTCTTATGAATTAAGCTGATAAGTTGTCATTATGCATTCACTTTGGAATGGTTTCTCATCTCAATCTTTTAGTTTCCCTCTAATATTAGTTTCCACTATGTGCTCTCCCAACTCCTTGAATAGGTTGTATTGCATTCAGGACAGTTTGCAGGAGAAGTTCGGTTCAGGTATGAATCTCATTCTTTCTTTCAGTTTGAGTATTTATTAAATTGTAAGCGAACAATATTTCTTTATGTCAGTTGCAGTAAAACCTTTTAGACTTGACTAAAATAAGAGTGCTCAATAGAATATCATTTGTTGACTTATAACAACTTGTTTTTGATGGATTTATTTAAATGCATATCACATGATCATTACGCATAACAGAGAGCATCACTTTCTTTATATTAAAAATTTTGTAATGATAAACCATTTAATATAAGATGAAAATTTCATTCATTATATAGCATTAATTTAGGCAAAATGATGATGTGTGTTTTCCCTATTAATCCCATCCCTCTATGTTACAATGGATTTGATCAAACTTAATCATTCCACTAACACAAAGTTTGATGTGGGAAATTTCATTTGATGTCTAAAATGTGTTTGAATGTTTGGAGTACATGCCATGTGGCCAAAATTAGTCGTGCATGCATTCCAATTGCAGAAATTAGGCCTCTTAGATGAGGGGTAATTTGCTTATTTTCTAAGTTTATGGTCTATTATAAGGCATATTTGTCATAGGACATAATTTACCATGCTAAAATCATTAAATTTGAACATCCATAAATAAGTTATGTATGGGCACAGTTCTATGAAAGTAGTTATTGCTGTTCTTGATGCTTTTTACTTGATGCTTTGTAGTTCAGTTAACTGCAAAAAAAATCTTTACTAACTTGAACTTCAGATAAACTTATAGCTAGCAATTATAAACTTCCATCACTCACCCATCGAAAAGTATGAAATTGGGAAAACAAATTGTAGAATTTACACAATTGATATTTTGTTTTCTTGAATAAAAGTGAAGTTTGCAATCAAATATATGGTCAAAAAGGAAAATCTGAATATGATGAGAATATAATTTTGGATTTAAATCTTTTGGGTTTGTATTTATCAACTCTAAAAAACTTATGGGATAAACTCAGAAAACAAACCCTTTACCTAAAAAAAGGAAATCCAAAAAATTGTAAAAATAACAACTAAATCTATGTTCCTAAAAACTAGGAACAAATAATCTAAGATAATAAACACTCCCCCTTAAGCTAGTTGCAAATATCTTCCATGCTCAGCTTGAATTTAGATTATAAAATGTATTTCGATTCAAACTTTTAGTGAAAAAATTTACTCTTTGAAGTCCACTTGGGATGTATACCAGTTCCACTCTTCCTTCTTCGGTTTTCTCCTTGAGAAAATGTCTATCTATCTCTACATGTTTGGTTTTGTTACGATGGACCAGATTCTTTGCAATACTTACAACACCTTATCAATTTTAGTAGTTTCTCAATTTGCATCTTCAGTTTATTGAAAAGCCTTTTTAATCACATTCCTTCACATAGACTGTGAGCCATATCCCAAAATTTTGCCTTTGCACTATTCTAAGCAACTAGATTTGTTTCTTGCTATTCCAAGTAACTAGATTTCCCAAATGTATGTGCAATGCCAGGTGATAGATCTTCGATTAGTATCAAGTCAACCCAATTCACAATTGAATAAACTTGATTATCTAATTTGGTACCCTTTTTGAAGGATGATCCTTTCCCAAGTGTCTATCTTAAGATATTCTATAATTTTGTATGATGCTTCAAGATGTTCTTCTTATTAATTGTTCATGAATTGACTAATCACACTAACAATAAAGCTGGTATCTGGCACTGATTCTCATCTAGTTCTGATCACTAACATCAAATTTAATGGGGATAGTATCTTGGGCTGGTCCTAGTCAATTTGAATGTATCTATGCAACTAAGGTAAAATCAGGTACTTGATAGGAGAAAAGAAGGTTCCAATAAAAGAAGACCTCATGTATGCTACTTGGGATGCTGAAAACTCCGAGGTAGTGATGTTGCTAATGAATTCCATGGAAGAGGATATTTGTTCCAACTATATGTATTATCCAATAGCTAATGTATTATGGGATTATATTACTCATATGTATTCAAATTTTTGGAAATTAATCAATTAAACTAGGTGAAATTCGTCAAGAACAGGATAATGTCACCAAGTACTTCAATTCATCGAAAAAATTATGGCAAGATTTGAGTTTGTTTAATGACTATGAATATAAATCAACCAAGAATTGTAATCTTTATAGAATGATATTGGAGGATCGTTGTATCTACAATTCTTTGGCTGGTCTTATGTAAACTGATATGTACAAGAAAGTTGTTATATTGCTACTATATTAACTAGTATTCTACTTTGTATATATATAGCAATGATGAGTATATCAACTACTTATTGAGAGGTAGGAACATAAGAAACACACATTAGTCCACTTTCAAGTTGCCTATCAATTTCAATATGGTTAGTTTGACCATGAAGCACTAAGTTATGAGCAATTCAAACAGCAACTTTGTTATCACAATAAACTCTCATATAGTGCTACTTTGTGCCACAACATTTTTTCTTTTTCCTACTCCAAGTAACTAGATTTCCTACAACAAATGTGCAATATCTAGATGTTGATCACTTATTTGCACATTACTAACCCAGTCAACATTAGCATGACTTTCACTTGAAAGTGATCATGTTTTTCAAGCATCTGACCATTTATTGGAGCTCCTTTTAGATACATGATATCCTATAGTAGCTTCAAAGTGTTCACGTCTTGGTGTATCCATGAAGTGGCTTAGTATGCTTATGAAAGAGGTGGGAAATTTGGTCTAGCTCGACCTGAAATCAATGGGATTAAGGCACAGAAGATGTTTGTTGGAATGCTCCAGAGGCAAATTGATGCAAAAGAGTTTAGAGTTTATAAATGATATAAAAGAGGGCAAGTTAGTTAACCACAAGCTTTAATTTGATGCGATAAAGAATGAGAATTGAATTGTTAGCAAGGGCAACTTACTTTATGCTAAGTTTTCCTTATTAGATAGGGAATAAAATAATTTAGATATATTGTGCTAGTTTGCTTAAATTTATTTAAGAATAAAGAATACTTATTAGGATAGAACACAATTTTGGATATTTAAGAACCCTTGCTTACCAAAATAAGGGTTCTAAGAATTATAAATGTGTGTACTCAATCCTTCAGTAACAACATATCCTGAAATTTTTCTACAAACTTGAGTTTTCAATTAGAAGGTGTGACACTTTCTTCTAATAGTGATTCTTAGACCCTAGTAGTGATTCCTAGTTTTGTACCCTTCATTGTTTGTGTTCTTCACTAAATTCTAGTAATTCTAACCTAAAGTTCCAACAACCAAAACCCTAAACAAAAATCATAGCCTAAGTGTCCAGCAATGAAACCCTAAATGCTCAGCTTTACTAAATCTGAAATTTAATCATTTTAAGTTGAAATCCACACTTGAAACTGGATATTCCAGCAGCCTAATATTAGCCATATTTTCAAATTTTGTGAGTTTAGCTACTAGTTAATATTTCTTCTATATGTCCTACATCTTAAACTTGAATGTTTCATTGGTTAAGTTACCAAATTAGGTTGAAAGTCGTTTGTGGGCTTGCTGGGATAATCCTTTACACTTATACTCTATTTGGTTGAATCAACTAAATTCCTCAAGAGCTAAAGTTGTATTCTAGGACACCTATTTGATAGCATGTCCCATTGAAGTGCAGATTGACTCTGAAAAAATTCCTATGTGAAGTGTGCATAACCTATTTGATGAAAATTAGTAGAGAGATTGATTGAAAAACTAAGTTGCAATATAAGAGAGTAGAAGTCACTTATCTAAGTCAACTTAATCTCTGTGACACCACTTCTTCCTATTGGTGAATTCTTTGCTGAAGTTAGAAGGGAAGAAATTTGTTGGAATGTCATGCTTCGTAAAAGGGGTGAAGCTTCAAGTATGGAAAATTCAGCCATGAATGCATTAGAATCAAGTGCAAACAAGGTGTTTAAACTTTAGTAGGCAGAAAAGCCTCGTGTATGGTTTGATCACTACAATAAATCCTTCCATACCTAAGAAGAGACTTGTTGGAAGCTCCATGAGAACCTTGCAAATTGGAAGAGCCTCAAACCAAATGATAGGCCAACACATACATTTTGTCATACCAATGAAGTTGAATCAATTAATTTTCAGTAAGGAGCAAATAGATCATCGTAAATTGCTAAAAAAACCAATTCCTAATCAAGTAAGTGGTTCTCTTGCACAAAATAGGTAGCAATCCTAATGTTTTATCTTGTAGTAAAACTTCTGCTTTATGGATCATTAATTTAGGGGCATATGATTGATCACATGTCCTTATGCTCTTCTTTGTTTAAAATTTGATTATCCTATTTTGGAAGTGAAAGATAAGATGATTGGTAAGAGTTTTCTCCCATTATAGCAAAAGGACAGATGAAAATTTGAAAAACTTTTAACTCTCTAATTTGTCCCTTTTGTTTTTAAACTAGCATGCAATTGTTGTTTGTTAGCAATTTATTCAAAGACTCTAATTCTTATGTTGTCTTCTTTGAATCTGATTATTGAATTTTAGGAACAAAAATAGGGGAAGATGATTAGGAGTAGTAGAATAGTTAATGCTCTTTACTATTTTATTGAGGAACCCTAAAAATTAAAACAACTCAAGGTTATGGTAGTGTTACCAATTCAATTTCTATTGGCAAACAAATAATGCTTTGGCATTCTGCTATAACATCCTAGTTTTGCATATCTTAAAACATTTGTTTCCCAAGTTGTTTGAAAATTTAGATTGTTCTTCTTTTCAATTTGAAATATGCTATTTTTCTAAAAATTATCGACTTACTTATTTTTCAAAACTTTATCATGCCTGCAAACCATTTTACCTAATTCATAATGATGTATGAGGTCCTTCAAAGGTTACCATCATTATAGGTAAAGGATGATTTGTGACTTTTATAAATGATCATACCTGTCTTTGCAGAAAATCAATTTTAGTGTAAATTCAATATTTTTAGATCTAAAAATGTGAAAAAGTACTGGGGAATTTTTAAAAGATAAATTCATTTTAAATCAATCTACTCATTGTGACACTCCTCAACAAAATGGTATTATTGAAAAAAAAAACACTTATTGGATGTAGCTGAAGCTACAATGTTTTCTATGAATGTTTCAAAATATCGTTGAGGAGATGCCATATTTACAACTTACTTATTTAATTAAAAGAATGCCTATTTGAGTTCTAAAATATGTCTCATCCCTATAAAATCTTGCAAATCTTTTTTGACTTTCACATACTTTTTGATTTGTCTTTAAAAGTATTTGGATACATTGTATTTGTTCATATGCATAGTTATTTTAGATCTAAGCTTGATCATGAAGCTCAAAATGTGTTTCATAGGATATGCTTTAAATAAAAAATGCTACAAATGCTATAACTCTAAAATAAAATACAAGTATGGATGTCTCATTTAAACACGATCAACCATATGTTTCCAAAAATGCTTTTCAAGGGAGAATGAAAGAAAGGAAGACGATTTTATACGAAACCCTATTCTCTCTTCTCCTTCTCATTTTCTTGAACAATCGCATAATCATCATGTTAAAAGTATGGAGGACATAGGGAATTCTAGTCAAACTCTTTCAAATATAGATGACTTGTTAGCGGGGGGAGAAACACTACAATTGGAACAAGTTGTTCCTGCACACGAACCAGTTGTTTATACTCAGAGAAACAACTTGAAAAAACACTTTACCACAAAGCAAATCAAAATCTCAAAAAAAAGTTCTCGCAAATTATTTAGGCAATTTTCATCTTGTTCCTCAATCTCAATCACCAGCTCCTACACTAAATAATGAAACTACATATTTTGATTCTCCTATAGCCCTTAGAAGAGTAATTAAAAAATGTAACTAACATCCCATTTCCAAATATGTATCCTGTGGTAACTTGTCGAGTGGCTATTGAGCATTTACTTCAAAGGTGGTTAACGTTTGTTCTTAGAACTATCAAGGAGGCATTATTCAATTCAAATTGGAAAATAGTGGTTATGAAAGTATTACAAATATGGACAAAATTCTCATTTACACTAATAATCTATAAACATGGGCACATATATACTAATTAGATAGGCCCACAAATGGGGTGTTAATCTCTATCAACTATTTACATTGCTAACTAGTATATATAGCTCATCAAAATCCCTATAAATTAAGGATTAATCCCTAAAGTTTAGGGATTGCATCAAATGCTTTAAATCATAAAATTAATCACATTAAGCACATTATTTGACACTCTCCCTTAAATTGGTTGATTTGTACTTCCCATCCCTAACTTGCTAACAATGTCTCAAAACATGGTACTTGGCAGCCCCTTTTATGAGTATCTTTGCTACTACATCTGTAACAACTTCGATATATATTGAGTAGCTGTAGCAACTTCAATATATATTGAAAGTTATTTTCTACATATGTTGCAGACTCACAGGTTCTTATATAGAGCTAGGGTATATAGTTTTGGTAGTCTCCTAATTTAGGAAGACTCCTTATTTGGAAATATCCCTAATATAGCTAGATATTACAGCTAAGGATAATCTCTAAGAATAATCCCTTAAGTAGGGACTATCTACTGTTACGGGATTATCTACACTTCCCCTCAAGTTGGTGCAAAGATGTCTATCATACCCAACTTGCTAATTTGCTCTACAAATGGTTGTTTGAACAGCCCCTTTGTGAAGACATCTGCTCTCTGTTCTTTAGTAGGAACAAATGGAATACATATGCTTCCATCTTCCATTTTTTCCTTGATAAAGTGCTTATCAACCTTTATATGCTTTGCCCTTTTGTGAAATACTAGGTCGTGTGCAATATTAGTGGCTGCCTTATTGTCACAATACAACTTCATGGGAGGCTTAACTTCCATATGTAACTCAGACATAAGTCTTCAGAGCCAGAAGACTTCACACACTCCTTGAGCCATAGCCTTGTACTCAGTTTCTGCACTACTCCTAGCTACTACATTTTGCTTTTTACTTCTCCATGTTACCATATTCCCCCATAGATTGGTGCTGTAGCATGAAGTTGATCTTTTGTTAGTAATTGAGCCAGCATGGTCTACATCCGTATAGACTTCTATGCTTCTTTATTCTTTCTTCTCAAAGAACAATCCCTTACTAGGACATCCCTTTAGATATTTCAAAATTCTGATAACAACCTCCAAGTGTTTTTCATATGGTGAGTGCATAAGTTGGCTTACTAAGTTCACTGCAAATAGATCTAGCCTGGTGTGAGATAAGTAAGTTAGTTTCCCAACAAGCCTCTGGTACCTTTCCTTGTTTACTGGAACGCCATATTCGGGCTGTCCAAGTTTCTTTCCTTGTTCCACTAGTGTATCACAAGGTTTACAGCCACTTAGACCTGTCTCTTTTAATAAATCCAAAGTGTACTTTCTTTGAGTCACTACACTTCCCTTCTTGGATCGAGCTACTTCCATGCCAAGAAAATATCTAAGTTGCCCTGAGATTTTTACTTCAAATTCCTTCCCGAGCTGAGCTTGTAACTTCTCTATCTGCACAAGATCACTCCCAGTAATTATGATATCATCCACATACACTATTAGGACAGCAATTTTACCTACCCCATTCCTTTTAGTAAACAAGATATGATTTGATTAGCCTTGGAAATACCTTGACTTGTTACAAATTTGGTGAATCTATCAAACCAGGCTCTTGGGACTGTTTTAGTCCATACAGGGACCTTCTAAGTTTGCACACCTTGTCTCCAAAGCTTTTCTTGAACCCAGGAGGTGGCTCCATGTACACTTCGTCTTCCAAATCATCATTCAAGAAAGCATTTTTTACTTCTAGTTGGATTGGAGGCCAGTCTAAGCACGCAACCACTGATAATAGGACCCTGGCTGTGTTCAACTTTGCCACTAGAGAGAATGTCTCAGTATAGTCCACCCCAAATGTTTGAGTGTAACCTTTTGCCACCAACCAAGCTTTAAATTTTTCTATTGACCCATCTACATTTTATTTAAGGGTAAATATCCACCAACATCCAACCAACTTTTTTCCTTTCGGCAAATCTGTTCTCTTCCACGTGCCATTCTTTTCTAGGGCCTTTAACTCTTCCAAAATTGCCTCCTTCCACTCAAGAATAGCTAGCGCATCATGTATATTGCTTGGAATTTCTGCACTGGTTATTATGGAAATAAAGGCAGAAAAAAGTTGGAGACAAGTTTGCATTAGAGGCAAAGTTAGAAGTAGGGTATTGTGTGCATGATCTTTTCCCTTTTCTCATTGCAATAGGAAGAAAAAATATCACCAAAGAGATCATTTGAGTTACCTGGTTGGGTACTAGTAATTTCAGTCTCGGATTGTAAGATGTTAGGACTTAGATTCGGAGATGATAATTGGGTTGTATCAAAGATTACTACCCTTGCTCCCTTGCTATATATTGCACTGTGAAGTGTTCTCTACTTTTCTTGCTTCCTTCTCAACCTTGTCTTCTTCCTGATTTTCTTTTTTCGTCCCCTGACCAATAAGCTTTTCTATTGCTAGTCCTTCTAGGTTCAATATCTCAGTTTTTTCTCCACTAGACCTCTCATCTTCCTCACTAAAATACTCCCCCTTAAGATGAGTGTGACTATCATAAGGTTTACCTTCAAAAAATGTAACATCCATAGAGGTAAATTTTTTTCGAGATGTTGGATCAAAACACTTATATCCCTTTTGAGTTCTAGAGTATCCAACAAAAATACATTTGATAGCTTTAGAATCTAATTTGGATTTCTTGGGATCATGGTTATAGACAATCACAATGCTTCCAAATATTTTTAGAGGGACAAGTTGGTTTTGTGTTAGGAAAGAAGGAAGAGAAGATTTGTAATGGGGTTTGGAATTTTAAGGTTTTGGACGGAAGTCTATTGATCAAAAAATTGGCAGTGAGAACTGCTTCTCCCCATAGGTATTTTGGGACATTTGTTTGAAAGCTGATTGTTCTAGCTACCTCTAAAAGATGTTTGTTTTTGCGTTCAGAAATTCCATTCTACTGTGGGGTGTAATTGCTGGAGGTTTGGTGGATAATTCCTTTGCTATCTAGGAAATTTTTTAAGGCCAAGTTCACATACTCCTTCCCGTTGTCACTTCTTAACATTCTAATCTCCTTTTGAAATTGAGTTTTAACCATGTTATAGAAAGATACTAATGTAGCACAAACATCTGATTTATCTCCCAAAAGAAACACCCATGTGACCCTAGAACAGTCATCAATGAAAGTGAGGAACCACCGCTTTCCATTAGGTGTTTGAGTTCTAGAGGGACCCCATAAATCACTATATATTAACATAAATGGCTTCGGATATCGGCTGCTTTTAATGGGGGTAATGACTTCTATGAAGTTTAGCTAATTCAAAACATTCACATTGAAAGCTAACACTTTTATTGATAGATAAATGAGGTAACGCACACTTCAGGTATTGTAAACTTGGATGTCTTAACCTATAATGCCACATCATTATTTCTTCCTCCTTCTTGCTAACAGTAATGTGACAACTCCCTTCTTCCTGTTTCTTGCCTTCTTCTTGCAAGATATATAAGTCTTCAGTAACCTTAGCAACCCCAATCATCCTCCCCAATTCCAAATCCTAAAACATACAATGAATTGGCCAAAAATTAGCTTTGCAATTCATATCTTTGGTTAGCTTGCTAACAGAAACAAGGTTATACGAAAGATTGGCAATGTGAAGAACATTTTTTAGTGTTAAGGTATCTAAAATAAGGACTGTCCCTTTTCCTGCTGCTAAAGCTAGGGAACCATTTGCAATTCTAATTTTCTGGTTCCCTGCACATGATGAGTAAGAAGAAAAGAATTTGGAGCTACCAGTCATGTGATTGGTGGCTCCAGAATCAACCATCCAAGACTAGGAGGGTATAGAACAAACAAAGGCTTTTGGAAGGATTATACCTGATTGGACTACAGAACAAGAGGGTTTTTGGGTATTCTTAGCTGGAAGGAATGTGTACAGATGATCAAGCTGTTACTTTGTGAAAGGAAAGGTCCTGGCTAAGCTGGAGGTTTCCTAGTCATGACTGGACTGGTTCCCAACTTGCAAAGCTTTCCCATCTCCTACTCCACTAGCCCATTTTTTCTTCCAGTGTGCTGGTTTGCCATGTATCTTCTAGCAAGTATCTTTTGTATGCCACGGTTTTGCAAAAATCACACCGAGTTTTCTGCTTGTTTTACCTTTCTCACCCTCGTTGTCACTATTCTTTGAGACAAATATTGAACTTTCATTTTGGAAATCCATAGTGCCATTTTTTCCCAACATGACACTCTTCCGAGCTTCTGACTTCAAAGAAGACTTTTCAGATTGAGGGTAGTGGCCTTCACCCCAAAATCCGTTCCCTGACTTCATCCAATTCTGCCTTCAAGCCAGTAAGAAAAATAAACACTCGTCCCCTGCCAACTTTCTCTCTATATTGGGTTGCATCTTTTGGATCTTTCCACTTTGTGTCCTCAAATACATCCAACTCCTGTGATATTATAGTCATCTCATTATAATATGCAGTCACATCTTGCTCAACCTGCTGCATCTTCCACATTTTTGAATTGAGTTCAAATAGCTGAGCATAGTTTTCCAGGTTTGAGTATGTTTCTTTGACTGCTTCCCATACATCTTTGGCTCTTAGGAGAAAAATAAAGGGTCTTCCAACCCTTGGTTCCATGGAATTGATGAACCAGGCTGTAACCATGGCATTCTCTAAGCACCACTAGTCAAAATTGGGGTTTTTTGACCTTGGAGTTTGGATTGCTCCTATTACGTACCCTATCTTTCCTTCTCCAGTAATCATGAAACGGGCTGATTGGGACCATTCTAGGTAGTTTCTTCCATTCAGCTTCTAGATTGAAATTTGTAGGGAATTTTCTGGTTGTATGCTAACTGAATCGGGTTGATTTCTTGATCCAAAGAAAGGGTAGAGCTGTTGGTGGTCTGGAGGGATGAAGATCGAGACCCCACCATTGCAGCCTTGTAATTCATGGAAGAGGGTGAGGCTCTAATACTACAACTTTGATATATATTGAAAGTTATTTTCTACATATGCTGTAGACATAAAGCTAGGGTACATAGTTTTGGTGGTCTCCTAGTTTAGGAAGACTCCTTATTTGGAAATATCCCTAATATAGCTAGATATTACAGCTAAGGATAATCTCTAAGAATAATCCCTTAGGGACTATCTACTATTACAGGATTAGCTACAATATCTTTTGTTGAAACAAATAAAGTGCAGATTAGGCCAAATTCTAGTTTCTCTTTAATGAAATGGCTATCAACATCAATTTGTTTAATCCAACCATGTTAAATAGGGCTATGTCCAATACTGATTGCTAATTTGTTGTCAAAATGTACTCTTATTTGGCCTTCCCATTTTTCCCCATATCTTCAAGAACTATTTTTAGCCATAGTAACTCGCCTATTCCCAGTGTCATCGACCTGAACTTAGATTCTGTAGTTGCTCTAGCTACCACATTTTTTACTCCTTCATGTTACAAGATTACCGCTTAAGATAGTACAATTGCGAGAGGATGACCTTCTGTCAACTAATGAACAAGCATAACCTATGTCAATATAAGCTTTTAAAGTCATACCTTTTCTTTTCTTGAACGAGATTCCTTCCTAGGGCTACCTTTCAAGTATTGTAAAATTCAATATACTACCCTGAGATGCATCTCTTTAGGATTATGTATAAATTGGTTGACAATACTCATAACAAATGCAATATCTAGTCTTGTATGTGCAAATGCTCATAACAAATGCAATTTCTAGTTTTGATAAGAACCTCCATCTATTATTCAATCATCTGGAGCATTTTATAGTCTATAGTTAAACTTAATAGGTATATCAACTGGGTTAAACCCTGAATTTCCTATCTCTTTTAATAAGTCAAATATGTATTTTTGTTGTAAAATAAAGATTCCTTGTTTGAAATGTGCCACTTAATTGCCCAGAAAGTATTGTAACTTCCCAAATTCCTTGATGTCAATTCTCTCAGTAGACACCCTTTTAAAATTGTGCATCTTGTTTATATCATTACCTGTTACTATGGTATCATCCACATATACCAATAATGCTATTGCTCTCCCTAACTTTTAGTGTCTTACAAAGTATGGTCTCCTTGACTTTACTTATACCCCAAACTAGTCATTACTTTAGAGAATCTTCCTAACGAAGCTTTCAGTGGTTGCTTAAGTCCATAAAGGGCTTTCTTTGACTTGCATACCATTCCCTCGTTAGATTCAAAACTTGGAGGGACCCCCGTGTAAATTCTCTCTTCTAGATCACCATCAAGAAAAGTGTTTTTTACATCAAATTTTTGTAAGTTCCATCCACAATTGGCAGCCAATGATAATAGCACCTGTACTATCTTCATCTTGGCAACTAGAGTAGCTGCCTTAAGATAATCAATACCAGAGGTTTGAGTATACTTTTCGCAACAAGCCTTGCCTTGTATATTTCTACATAACCATCACATTTTTACTTCAAGGTGAAAATCCATCTACATCTAACTAGCTTCTTCTGTTTTGACAATTAAACCAAATCCCATTTTTTGTTTTTTCTTAGAGCTTTTATCTCCATTTTCGTAGCATCCTCCCAGTTCTTGTTTCTTAACGCCTTGGATAAATTTCTCGGAAGAGGAATTGTATGAAGGTTGGCAAGAAAGACTTAATGACTTTGGGATAGGTTTTGGTAAGTCATGAATAGGTGTAGTGTATATTTTGTGTAGGTTTTTTTTCTAAGGGCAATTGGTAGGTCAATATCACCTGATTGGTTAGATTTGTCACCTACTTGAGAATGGTAGACATTTTCAATAGGTTTGAAAGCAGTCTGAGAGGTTTGAATAGGTTTTGGAGGAGGAGATCATGTGTGCACAAGTTGAGGGATTTTTGTTTGCCTCCTAACTTGCAATGGTGGAACTTGTTCTTCATTATCCTTCATTGTTTCAGATGACTTAGGTGACAAGTTGAGGGATTTTTGTTTGCCTCCTAACATGCAATGGTGGAACTTGTTCTTCCTTATCCTTCATTGTTTCAGATGACTTAGGTGACTCAATAGATAGTTTGACTCGAAAGGAATAGATTTAATAGGCTGAATAGGAAAATCAAGAAAAATTAGGTCCTTTATTTTATTTTCACTTGACGTCTCATTTGTTTTTATTTTCATTTGAGGGCTCTCCTTAAAGATAAGAATACTGAGAAAAAGACTCGATTTCAGAAACGTGACTTCGTTTGAAATAAAATTTTTTCTAAGGTGGATGGAACGTTAATATCCCTTTTGTGTGGAAGAATACTCAGCAAAAATGCACCAAAGAGCACGTGGACCAATCTCAATATATTTAGTTTGTTCATGAAACATAAGATTAGAGACAATGTAAAGAGCAGCTTATTTATTACTCTAAAACTTTGCTGGTATTAAGGCTTTTAGATCAATTTTAGTTAAGAGCTAATATATTTATGTTATCTCTCACACAAATTGTGTAATATCTGTATATTCAAATTTTGCACTAATTAGGAAACAACACTTGTTTCTTACTTTTTCATTAGGCCAAATTTCCTCCAACAAAAACAAAACATCCGATGGTGGATTTTTGTTCAAACTTGGAACCTGCCCAATTTGCATATCAAACACTCGATGTTGAGTATGTCCATGATTTTCATATAGTTTCCTAATTTAAAAGCTCCCTTTAAATAACATAAAATATATTCTATAGTAGGCCAGTGTTGAACTGTTGGGGAAGATATGAATTGACTTACAATACAAACAGAATATGTGATATCAACCTTGCTTCATTCGAGTCTCCTGATGCTTTGCTTGCGCATCCAACATTTATTTATGCATTTCTTTTATTTGGTACTTCACATTTCCTCTATTCTCGTAATATATTTCCCACGAGTTCCATCTGCCATTAGAGTTGATTCAAAAATAAAAACTATATTGTGACAATATAATTGCTACTTTGATACCAATTGATACACGAATTTGTGCTTAGATTTAGAAGATTCTAAAGAAAGAATAAGAAAGTGAAGAGGGAGAAAACCAAAATTTGCAATGATTTATATGGGTTTGGTAACAACTCGATATAACCCATGTAACTATTAAAACAAAAGTATTTAATGGTAGAACAAAGAGACCTAGTCATTATGAGCCATTTGTTCTCCTTAACTATTGGACATACATATACTATTTACAATGTTTTATTTAAAACATTCAAAATAGATTGCCTATTGTCACCAAGTATAATGACTCGTAACATAATCTGCTTTTCATTGTAGGTCATTTTCAATCTTTGTCATTTCTATCTCCTCTTTAAGGATATCCAAGGAGCCTTGGTTTACTTCTAGCATATGTTATCTAGTCTACAAGAGGAGCAATGTTAAACCAACCATCTTATTATGCCTTTTAGACTGGAAAACAATGCGGTTATGTAACATGATGGCCTTGTTTTTTAGAAATAGACTCTCTCACTCTTTATACATTAATATTTGCTAGTCAGTCATTTATTGACTATAAGGAAAAAGATTAGGTATTTTCTTAGTTCTCTTTTTCTAATATATTAGGTATTTTCTTAGTTCTCTTTTTCTAATATATTCCTATGTACCTTGTGCTTGCTGGAAGAGGAGGCTTCTAACTTTATATACTTATACTTGTTTCTTTTAAAGATCATAGAATTTAAACTATTTGGGTCAATTCAAAAATTTTATTTCAAATGGGGCCAACATACATATTCCAAAAGATGGAAAAAAGAAGTGCTTTATTTCTAAAATTATTATTGTTCGAGAAAATTGGGATAAGATGAGCTCATTTTTTCGCTAGACAAAATAAATGAAGACAAAACACTTATGCTTCCCTATGATATTGATGTTTGCAATCCTCTATAGTTCGAATCTTCTTAAAGAAGCTCCAATGATTTGGTAATTAGTTAAATAAGTTATTTTCCAAATACTTTATCGTGTTATTTTATTAATTTTTGAGTATGATATTATAATTCAAGATGAATTGTAATGACTTATCAATCATATTTTTGTACAATTTGTTCAATATTGAGAACTTGCATATTTGATTAATCATTAAAGTGCCAGGGCCTCTTTATTAAAATTCAAATTGTGGGCACTTACTAAATTCAATGGTGTGTAAGGTTTGGTGTAATTAATCTTAAATTTTTATTAGTTTCAACTTCCAATATGATTTTTTCCAGTGATTTTTTCTTTTTTTTCCCAGATTTTACATAGTCACTTGCTTTTTCTTTAGCATATTTCAAATAACTTACTTTTATTTATTTCTCAAATAGTTTTGAAAAAGTTTTGGTTTCCACGTTTTTTCTATGTCAGTCTATCTCTCTTCTCCAACCTCGAGGCTTATATTTGTTTTTTCTTTGCATTTTCATGCTTCAAAGTTCAGTGAGTTGTGTTTCCTACAGGCAAAAGAGATGATGCAATTTCTTCCTAATTTTTAGTTTGTTTGAACAAAGGGGAAAAGCAATTGTATTGTTATTTTTTTCAGTTAAATACAAGTAGAACCCTTGCCTTAAATTTCTTAAATGTCTCCTTATGGTGTTGCATAGGTAAAATGTTTAACCACTGGTTTTGCAGTCTGCATGATATTCAACAACCAAGATCTATTGGGGAGAAGGACGAAAGCCATGAAAATGGACCCCTCAAAGTAAAGGAGTACTCTGAGTGGGGGAATTTTGCAAGAGGAGCTGTCTATGCACTAAAGAGTAGGGGGAACTCTCTAATTCAGGTTAGGGCATTTTGTTGTGTACTTTGTCAAAGTCTCCTACATTCAATGATAGGAGCGAGGAGTGGTAAAACAGGAGAAAAAAATGGGTGGTTGAGTTAGTAGAAGAGGATTTATTATCCTATTGTTAGTTCCAACTAGTTTGAGATTGTTCCTGAGTTTGCAAACTACGTTTATTGTAATCTAGTAGTCGTCCCAAATATGGTAATTATTCTATTCTTTTTTCTTATTCATATGAATTTCGGCCGGTAACCAGAGTAGGCAGTTAGCAGTAGTATTACATGATGTTGCCAGTAATCATTTATACGCATTATAAAATGTATGAAAAATAGTCTTATTATCCATTGGACGTATGATTGGAGAAAATTTGAGTTTGATTTTTGTGTCTCCATCTCATGCTCTTTTATTTTCTCTTTATTAAACTATCTTCCACACATACTTTAAATCTTCTTGGAAGATAAGTGATAATGCATCTTGATAGGGAGTATTTACCATTGTTTTATTGTAGATTATGTGTTAATAGAAAAGGCTGCTAATTCAAAGATAGCAACCTATTAGCGTCAATTTTGTCATTTTCCCTTAATATAGGATGACCAGAACATATGCCAACTATTTGATAAACCATAGAAGCTGTATATCAGGGCTGTGGGACTGTCAGTAATGTTAAGGTTTGCTAGAAGTAGGAAATCAAAGAATTAAAGAAAAGGATAGGTTCAAGAATCGCTCCTAGGATCTAAGAATCATCATTACAAGAGTAGTAGTTCCCAAATTGAAAATTTTGAGTTCAGAGGATAATTCTTGCTTTCATTCTTTGACTGAAAACATTCAATCATAAGTCTACTGCTAAAAAATATTTTCAAATATGGATTCTATCTCGAACGGTCCATAATCGCCAATAAATCCTATGCTAAGTATAAAACTATAAAAAAATCTAGTAATTTATGAGGTAGCCTTTCACGACATTTTCTAGAATACAAAACTGGATAGTATGAATATGAATACTTGTAAAAGGTAAATAATAAATAGACATGATTGATTGGATGAATGATTAGATCTCACAGATCTTTTGTTCATTAAGGATGCCTCAATTGTTGGGTGAGACACATTTATATATATAATATTACAAATTGCATCTTAATTGGCAGTATATGCTAAACCTAGCCATTATTCATGAGTTACTGATAACGTTATCATTAGAATTTAAGGAACTCACGATCAATATTTCAATCACTGCAGGGTATCACAGGATTCATATGTGGTTCGGAAGGTCTTGATAGTTCTGGTCTTAGTTCTTCTGCTGCTGTAAGTTTATTTCTTACGTTCATTCTTGAACATGGATTGTTCTTTGTACCCCTTTTCCTGTTTTGTATTTTTGGGTGAGGATGATAGCCTATAGAGAGATAAAGACAAATTCCAACTTGTAACAAATAGTAAAGTAATACAAAGGATTCTGGATCAGATGTACAAGGAGGTTCAGGCACAGATGTACACGACTGAGATTCATCACCAAACTCACTCCAATACTCCCCCTGAATCGAAGACTTGGGATAGAAGGAATCTGCCTAAAAAAAAGTGACATGGCAACTAACAAACAACCATATGGGATCATAACATTTATAACCTTTTTGTGTAGTAGAGTAACCCAAGAACGCACATTTTTTGGCTCTAGGATCAAGTTTGTGTGTCAATAACTTTGAAGGTTAGTTTCAAGATGGGCAGTCGTATGAATTTCTTGAAATTTTTGACGAGGTGATTTGAAAGAAAGGACTCGATTAGGCATTCGATTAATAAGGTAGGTTGTAGTAAGAATAGCATCCCCCCAAAAAAATTTTGGAACATTGCTAGTAAACATCAAGACCCTAGCTACTTTAAGAAGGTGTCTATTTTTCTGCTCAGCAATCCCATTCTGTTGAGGACTATTAACACAAGTACTTTTTTGGCCAATTCCATGTTTTTGTTAGAATTTTTGAAGATTCTGATTAAAATATTCAGTACCATGATAGTTAAAATATCTGAAATTAAGCATATCTTTTGATGAGTTGCAATTTAGTCAATTTGTCATTGGAAAGATCCTTGTTTGTTTCTTTTTTCAACTAAATTCAAAATTGATTTGTGATCAACGTACTCCTTTCATACTATTTCCTCTTCCCAATGTTAAGAGTGAGCACTTTTAGGCCTTATCTTTGTTCCATTTGAAGGGAGATTATAATTTTGTGATTTATCTTATAGAAAGAATTAAGCTATTGGCGCAATTTCAGACTTCATACTTGAGTGATGCTTCATTTATCTTGTATTATATTCCAATATTTTGACATTTTTGACAGGTTGGAGTTGCTTATCTTTTGGCTTTTGAGTGGGCAAATAACTTAATTATAACATCTATGGAAAACATCGAGTATGATAGGTATGTTCTCTAGTATTTGAACCTATCAATGTGTGACTTATTGATGTCTATATGTTGATAGAATATGATTGATCAATGACCAAATCTTTTGTTATATTTCTTTCAAACTGGTGGGAGAAAACTTGATGGTAAGATATGCATATACGAGCTCAATTATATAAAAAAAAAACTACAGCTTTTGTTCTGTGGTATCAAAATTAGCTAAATCAATCTAATTTGAAAGATTGATTTAGTTTGATGATGTAGGATGAGTAGAAGAAATATCAATTAATACCTAAAACTTACAAAAACTAGAAAATATGGGCTATTGATTATTGTTAAGCTGCCAAAAGTTTAGATTTTAGGTCTGGACTTCTGCTTGGGATGCTGGAATTTTGGATTTGGGTATAGCTAATTTAGGATAGAATTTTAGATTTTGATATAACTAGAATTTTAGGTTTGATGTGCTGAGGTTTTGGTTGTTGAAATTTAGTGAGATAAACAAGTAATGGAGGGTATGAAGTACAAATCACTCCAATGGTCTAAGAATAACTCTTAGAAGAAACTATGACATCTTTTAATTGAAAAATCATGTTTAAAAAAATAATTTGGGATCGTTTCATTGAAGGGCTGAATACACAAATCTACAAAAAAGTTTCTAGAGCCCTTATTCTAGTAGGAAATGATTCTTAACTAATTTAAATTTAATTCTAATAGAAATTCTATAACAATTAGGATAACATAATTACAACTAGGATAACATATCTAACTTATTGTTGATATTATACATAATTAGCTGATTCTTTATAGATAATTAGTTGATATTTGATTAATTAGTTGAGATTTTGTTAGTTAGAATAATAGATTCTTCCTAATTTAATGAGATAATATATTCCTTGTACTATTCACAGAAAGATAAGAGAGAATTACTGTCCTTTTTCTTCCTGATATCAGAGCCATGGCTCTTCTACAGTATTTTTTCTTTCTTCATTCAAATTAGTCCTAAGTGGACTATCGCTTAGAGATGACTAGCTAGCAGAGAAACCCTTCATCCTCCAGCGATGATTTTAAGCAGCTCGAGTGTGACTAATCCCGGTGTTGTGATGGGAAACGTACAATTGACGACTCACAAGTTGAATGGCCAAAATTACCTTGAGCGGTTGCAAACAAAAAGTTGGCCACTGAGAGGAAAACTTAGATATTTGACAAGAGAGACAATAAGGTCGGCTTTGGATGATCCAAGTATGGCAAACTTGATTGTAACCTATGATCATTGTAAACTTTATTCACACACCCAGGGAACATGCTAGAAAATTCACGGGAACATAAAAAATTGGAAGAAAAAACAATTCGGAGACAATTGTACCCCCTAAGCCATCACTATTGAATCCGAGCTCGAATTGTCTTTTGGCACGCAGCCTTTCTTAAAGGAACAGATAGAGTAAATCTGTAAAATTCTTCAGTTTCAAAATTTCTCAAGTCCAATTCCTGCCTATTTTTTAGTTCAGAAAGGTAATTTTCTAGTTGGCTCTTGTTTTAGTGTCAGGATAATTGATTTTGGGCCAACAGATCATATGACTAGGTCCTCTAATTTGTTTTCTTCATATAGTCCTCGTACAGGAAGTCAAAGTGCAAAAATAGCAAATGGTTCTTACTCAACAATATCTGGGAAAGGATCAATTGTTCAATCCCGTGATCATACACTCCACAATGCTCTTCATGTTCCTAAATTATCATGCAACTTGTTGTCAATCAGTAAAATATCTATTGGCCAAAATTGTCGAGCTAATTTTTCTTCATGTGATTGTCAATTCTAGGATTTGAACATGTGGAAGATGATTTGCAATGCTAAACAAGTTGGAGGTCTCTATTTCTTCAAAAATGGATATGACTCAGACAGGCAATCCCAAAAACTTATCTTAACTCTATTGCAATACTTCATGAGAATAAAATTATGTTATGGCATTTTAGACTTGGACATCCAACTTTGCATTATATAAGATATCTATTTCTGAAGTTTTTTTTACAAATAAAGATCCATCTTCATTTCAGTGTGAAATTTGTCAAATTGCTAAACATCATCGAACATCTTTCCTAGCACAACCTTACAAGGCCACAAAGCCCTTTGCTATAATCCATAGTGATATTTGGGGACCTTCAAGAATGAAAATAATAATTAGAAAAGGATGGTTTGTAACTTTTATTGATGACCACACTAGAATTACTTGGTTATTTTTACTCAATGAGAAGTCAGATGTTGAGAGGGTGTTTGATACGATACTTAGTCCTAATAGATTTAATAGATTTAAGTTTACTTATTCAAGAAAGGGTAGACGTGGCAGATAAGAATTAGATGGGGAATAGTTGTTTATTATTAACAAGTTTTAGTTGTGAAATAAGTGGGATACCCACTAACAATTAGAGTTAGTTCTAGAATAGAGTTAGTTTCAGATTTGCATCCTCTCTGTAATCCATTATAAAAAGGCTTATCAACCTCATTAATGTGACACGACAATTTTCAGAGAGCTTATTCATATTGGAGATTCTCCTTCGGTCTTTTAGAAAGCATTGTGGGATACTTGCAGTCTTTTCTATTAGAATTTTCCCTATTTCTTCTGTTTTTTTTATTTTCTAACCCTGTGTCGTACCATAATACTTAGCATCTGCACAGAATTTATATCTTTGGGATTTAGACATACCTGAGGGTAGCTCATTAGTAACCAAAAAGTGAACTAAATCAGCATACCATGGCCGAGAAGTAACATTGAGGACAGTATACAACTGTTCATCAGGAAAGGTCTCTTTGATAGGAACGTCTTCATCTCCCTTAGCATTTAGTCTACTCAAGTGATCAGTAACAAGGTTCTCAGCTCCCTTCTTGTCCTTAATCTCAAGGTCAAACTCTTGTAGGAGCAAAACTCATCTGATAAGGAGCGGCTTGGACTCCTTTTTCTTCAAAAGATACCTAAGAGTTGCATAATTAGTGAAAATAACAACTTTTATGCCAAGTAAGTATGATCGAAACTTTTCAAGAGCAAAAACAACAGCAAACAATTCCTTCTCAATTGTATGGTAATTGCACTGAGCTTCATCCAATGTCCTAGAAGCATAAGCAATCACATGCAAAGATTCCCTATATGTTGCCCAAGGACAGCTTTAACTGCATAGTCACTAGCATCACACATAATCTTAAAAGGAAGCTCCCAATTAGGTGGTTGGATGATAGGTGTCGTTGTCAACTTATTTCTCAACAAGTCAAACGCATCCTTGCACTCTTAAGAGAAGATGAACTCGGCATCCTTGGCTAGCAATTTTCATATAAGCGCGACTACCTTGCTAAAATCCTTAATAAACCTACGATAGAAACCTGCATGTCTAAAAAAAGATCAAACATCCCTCACAGAGGAGGGGTAAGACAGGGACAAGATAACATATATCTTAGTTATCAACCTCTAAGCCACGTTTAGAAACCACATGCCCTAAAACTATTCCTTGTTTTACCATAAAATGACATTTTTCATAGTTCAAAACAAGGTTAGTATCCACGCATCTTTTCAAGATCAGAGACAAGTTTCCTAAACAATGATCAAAGGAATAACCATAGATAGTAAAATCATCCATAAAAACTTCTATGATCCTCTCAACATAATCAGAAAATATGCTCATCATGCATCTTTGAAAAGTAGCAGGTGCATTGCATAAACCAAAGAGCATTCTCCTATAAGCATATGTACCAAATGGAAAGGTTGTTAGACCCTAAATTTTTTGTGTGAAGTCATTAAGCATGAATGGTGTTAATTGTGTGGTAATGGCTTAATTTGATTAATAATTGAGACTAAGTTGAATTTAATAGGAATTAAAGGGTAAGAGTGTATGAGGGTATTTTGGGAAGATTGCTTAGGGTGGATTAAGTTAAGGCTTTGAAGGAGGGGTAAAATAATCTTTACCCATCTCCTTTAGATTTAAGTGAAAGAGTTAGAAGAAAGAAGGAAAAATAAGAAGAGGAAAGAAGGAGAAGCCATCGGTGGAGGAAGAAGAGAAGAGAAAAGAGAGTTTTTCGATCCTTGAGGTTTTCGACAGATCTAAGATGTTTCCGGGTAAGTTTCGCTTTGTTTAATCTTGTTTCGGTTGGATTAAACCTAAAGATAGATTGAATGTGTGAGAATCGGTGTTTTAGGATTTTTAGGGCAAAAGTGGATAGATTTCGTGGGTTAATGATTTTGTGCAGGTTTTTAAGTTGCTAATGGGTTAGAAATGTAGTATAGGACGTGAATCAAGGTTTAGATGTGTTGTATGTGATTAACGGAAAGATTAAAGTTGGAAAATGTTAGAAATCGGGTTTCGGAGTCGTTCTCTAGACCCGCACATCGCGATGCGCGTATGAACATGCCGCGGCGTGCGAGATAGGGAAGCAACGTCGCGACGTGTAAATATTTATTCGTCGCAACATGTGAGGACGCTGTGAATGTCGCGATGAGCAAGAAGGTATGCACGTCGCGGCGTGCGGCATTTTGTTCCCCGCGATGAGAATACGTCGCGGCGCCGCGGTGCATGTGTGCACGCCCCTGCGAGCACGAGTCGTTCGCCGTGGCAAGCGATCCGGTGCCGAGGCGAGCCCCCAGCTTCCAGCAAGGATGATTTTTGATATTTTTTGGGCATATCTTCTGCTGTGGATGTCCAATTGAGGTAATTTTGGATTCGTTGTGAACTAGAAATAAAGGGCTACAAGTTTTATGAAGAAGGGAAGTTCGGAATTTGCCTCTAAGGGTTCGGGAATTTTGATGGAAGTCTAGTATGGATCCTTAGTGTTAGCATTTTTGATTTGTAAGGCTTATTGAATATTTTCCTTTGCATTTTATTTGAATGGAAACTTGGTTTGTTATAGGAAACCAATTCGAGCTGAGCCAATCGCAAAAGGGAGGACAACAGTGAGTCAGGTACTCGAGCAATATTAGGTGGGTAATACATTTATGGTTATTGTGTGTATGGGCAAATTTCCTAGTGTATGCTTGTTTGCATGTGTGTGACACTCTTTGTATTGAAATATGAGAAATATTGCATATGCATTGTGATCATGATTTTGTACTACCTTGATAGGCATTATGGCATTTTGGAAAGAATGAAAAGAATGAAAAGTATGATAGCTTTGATAAAATGCTTTGAGCATGAAAGGAATTGTTATGTGCTTTGTTTGGGTGAGAGAGTAACGGATGGAGTCACATGCATGTCGACGTATAGCCTTTTCCCGGCTGCCCGCTTGAGGCAACGATATCCTTGAGAAATTGGACTCGGATAGTTTACGGTATAAACTTCGGTTTATCCGGATCGTTTTACGGAACTCTCGAGCCAATTGTTTGTGCATACACGATCTATTTGTTGAGCATGACACATGTTAAAGTGTTATATTGTACACTCCTATGAACTATTTTGTGATGATTGAAATGTGATAGATTGATGACTTGCTATATGAATATACATATTGCTTGATTGTGTGGCTCGTTGCCAATGGCTATAAACGTATATGCCACTGAGCTTCGCAGCTCACCC
>JANZLF010000008.1:30891429-30912743 GCA_026546835.1 Erythroxylum foetidum | reverse complement strand
TGATTAAGCACAGGCTGAAGGCAGCTCAGGACAGGATGAAGAGCTATGAGGATGCTCATAGGAAAGAGATGGAGTATAAGATCGGCGATAAAGTGTTTCTTAAGACTTCTCCCACTTCAATTTGTTTCTTACTACACCATGTAACAAGATTTCCCCAAAACTTTGTACAATAGCCTGTAGTGGACTTAGCATCTTCAACTGACCTTGCCCAATCTGCATTTGCAAATCCTTCTATTTCTTGGATTTCACTCTTTTTGAATAGAAGACCCTTTCCAAGTGTTCCTCTCAAGTGCCTAAGAATTTGATCTACAGCATCTCGGTGTCTCTCGATGGGTGCATGCATAAATTGACTGACCACACTAACACTATAGGCAATGTCGAGCCTAGTAAGTGATAGGTAAATCAATTTTCCCACCAAACGTTGATAGCTTTCTTTGTTTGTTGGAGGGTTATCTTCATAAACCTTATGCTTCCAATTCTTTCTAGTGGTGTGCTTGCAGGTCAACAGCCTAATTTTCCTGTTTCCTTCAATAGATCTAAGGTGTTTTTTCTTTGAGAAATAATCCTTAGGATTTGTACGATTTTTGAAGTCTTAAGGTTTCTTATAGGGGCAGTTGATCATACTCTATTCATAAAAACTTTTGCAGAACTGTGTATGTAGATGACATTATCCTCATTGGCGATGATTTTGAGAAAATTAAAATTCTTAAAAAGAATCTCTCAAAGGAGTTTGAAATCAAAGACACGGGGTATCTTAGATGCTTCCTAGGGATGGAAATTGCTAGATCTAAGAAGGGCATAGTAATCACCCAATGGAAGTATATCCTGGACCGTCTAGAAGAAACTGGGATGAGCAGATGTAAACCATCAGATACTCCTATGGAATTCAACTCAAAGCTAGGTGAAGTTAAGGAAAGAGTTCCAATAGAAACAGGACGATATCAACAACTGGTAGGGAAGCTAACCTATTTATCTCATACCAGACCAGGTATTCCCTTTATTGTTAGTTTGGTAAGCCAATTTATGCATACTCCGTATGAAGAACACTTGGAAGCAATGTACAGAATCTTAAGATACTTAAAAGGAATTCCAAGGAAAGGATTATTCTTCAAGAAGAGTGATCAAAAGAGTGACGAAGTCTACATTGATGCAAATTGGGCAGGGTCTCTTATTGACAGAAGATCAACTTCTAGATATTGAGCATATTTGTAGGAAAATCTTTTAACCTGGAAGGGTAAAAAACAAAGTGTGGTTTCCAGAAGTTGTGCGGAGGCAAGATATAGGGCAATGGCTTAAGGAATTTATGAAATAATTTGGCTTAAAAGAGTAATGAAAGAACTTAAGAAACTAGTGGAGCACCTAATGAAGTTGTTTTGTGATAACAAAGCAGCTATTAGTATTGCCAACAATTCATTTCAATACGATCAGACGAAGCATGTGGAGATTGACAGACACTTCGTAAAAAAAAAAAAAAAAAAACTTGAAAGTGGACTCATTTGCGTACTACAACACAAGTTGCTGGTGTCTTCACGAAAGGGCTACTAAGAATTTTGAGTTCTATATAAGCAAATTGGGCATGATCAATATCTATGCACCAACTTGGGAGGGAGTATTGAAATTATAGAAATAATCAACTAATTATCTTTAAATGATTCTCTATAGATAATTAGTTGAGATTTTATTTAGATTCTTCCTAATTTAAGGAGGTAATTAGGGCTGTATTGTCCTATATATTCCTTGTACTATTCAGAGAAAGATTAAGAAAGAATTACTTTGTCCTCTTTCTTCACTTACTACTTCCTATCTAATAATGAATTTTAGCATAAACTAAATTTTAGCCTTCGTTGTCCTTGTTGTCAACTCAAATTTTCACTTTTTATTCCACCAAATTAAAGCTTGTAGTTAACTAATTTGTCTTCTTTTATTTCATTTATAAACTTTACTCTTTTTCATCAATTCTCCATAGCTAAATTGAAGTCGTCATTGATGTAAAATGTAACAAATACTACTCATATAAATCTAGATTCAACTTTTGAAATTCATATTATAAAATTCAAGTGCTATCAAAAGTTGATATTCCTTTTCACTTGATAAGAAATCGTTGACACACACCAGCTCTTGTGGCTACAATTTATTTATCAAGAGCATCCTCTATCTCCTTTTTAAGATGAGGAATGGTTTGGGATTCTCATAACTACATCTATGATAATAGTTAAGTCTGCAACATTAAAGATAGGATTAATCTTCATATCACGTGGTAATTGTAAAACATAAGCACTACCACTTATGTTCTTGATAATCTTATAAGGTCTAACATTTTGTTAATGGAGTTTTTATATTTTCCTTTTGGAAAATGTGAACAAATCCTTACCATCACCATATTATCTTCTTTGAATTCCAACAGGTGAAGATGTTGGGCAACATATTCTTTATAAGTTAAGTTGCTGGTTGTTTTCTTTCACTACATCTCATCAACGATATCCCTCATGTATTTTGTAAAATCTTCAATTTCAACACTAACTTGTGATGTTTGTGGTAAAGGAACCAATGAATAGGCTTCCTCGGTTGAATTCTCGAAACTATCCCAAAAAGATTCTTACTAATGTTGGATACAAATTTTGTTATAGGTAGAATTAGGTCCCAATGATTCAGATTGTCTCCATCTAAACATCGTAACAAGTACCTCAAGCTTCTACTTACCACCCGCATTTATCCATCAGTTTGAGGATAGAAAGAACTTGAAAACTGAAGTTTAGTGTTTAGTGTTTTTTACATAGTTTTTAAAAAATAACTCACAAACTTCTCATCACGATTGGAGATGATGATTAAAGGTGATCTATGTAGACTTACAATCTCTTTGAAATAGACTTAGCAATGAGGATAACATCATAAGTCCTGCCCGTTGTATTTGTAGATTGTTTCATAACAAAACCACATAGCTTCTCTACCACATTGGCATCAAGAACATTCATATTGTTGCTTCTAGTAGTCAAATGCATTAACTTGTCTTCGTTGCTGAACTTTGACTTTAAAATCACGCTCAAAACTTCCCCTTTCTTCATATCTTCATGTTGACTAGAGTTATTACCATAGTTATTAGAATTGAATGTTTCCTTGTATACATTTAGGAATTGATAGCTATAGTAATTGAGAGATTTCCATAGTTTTCTAAATAGTCCTAAGCCTTGTGTATATAAACCATAGGATTTCTCTGTATAAATAATTTCAATTCACTAGTAGAAACACTTTTAGTTCTCTCTAATTTATTTTCTTAATGGTATCAGAATCCTGTCTAATTTACTGGCCTATTCTTTCCTCTCCAATTTTTTTTAGCTATTCTTCTTTGTTCTGAACATTACTGTAGTTGAGTTTGTACTCACCCAAAAATCAAGGTTTTTTAATTTCTCCACCCACCCAGTTTACTTGAGAACCAACCAACAACCCTCTCTGTCGACATCACCAACACGCCGCTATAGCTCGTTAGCCTCCACCACTCATGAGCTCCATACGCCACCCGCCGACCATTTTTTCACCTCGATTCTGGGTCCACCAGTGTCGCAACTCTAGTAGCCTGTCAAGAAACATGTTGGAAGCCTCTGTTTGTTTGTGAATTCTGTCTGTTACTACTATTGGCATATTTTGTTTGTCATATGGACAGAGAAAAGGTATTTCTTTCGAGTTCTAATAATCGAGATTGCACGAACATACCTGTTACTTGACAAAACAACAAAAATATGGAGAGCTACTTCTCTGACATACTCTCAAATGGGTAATAAAGCCCAAATTTTTTATCTTCGTAATAAACTGCACGATACAAAATTAGGAGATATGACTATATCACAGTACTTTGCGGAGCTATGATGATTGTGTTAGTAATTGGATTATTACTTTCAAGAAGAATGCTTAAAAGATGCCGTTGAATTCCAAAAAATGATAGAGGAGGATCGGGTGTTTGACTTTTTAATGTGTTTGACTCAGAATATGATTATATACAAGGTACTATACATGGAAAAGATCCTTTCCCTTCAATGCAAATTGCACATTCTCTCTCTCAACAAGAAGAGAGGAAAAGAAATGTTATGCCACATACAATCATTGTTGAGAAGGCGGGGTCAGTGGCTAGTTCTACTGAGAAGCCAAAACCTGTAAATACCTCATCTATTAAGGAGCATTGCAATGTGATCATTGTGGAAAACCAAGGTACATCAAAGAAACCTTCTAGAAACTGCATGGGAGGCCAAATCAGAGATTTGGAAAATGATGTGGTTCATTGGAAAGGGGTCAAGCCCACTTGGCTGAAGGGAATGAAGCATCTGAAGCTTTGTTAACTGGAACTTTATCCAATGAGGACCTTCAGAACTTAAGACATCTTCACTCAAAACTGGACTCTTCTTCCATAGTTGGTACATGAAATACTGCAAAATCAGGTATTGTGTATTCAAATTCTAAAGATAATCCTTGGATTATAGCTCTGGAGCTAACAGACATATGCTAGGCTGTTAAAATTTCCTATGGGAGAAAAGGAGATAATGTTAGAATAGCAGATGGGTCTTTTATCTTTGTATCTAGTACAAGTTCTATTAACTGTACTCCCAATATCACCTTATCCTCAGTTCTCCACATATCTTGTTTTCCTTTTAAGCTTCCTCTATTATTCCTATCACTAAAGGGCTCAATTGCAAAGTTGAATTGTTCACTGACTATTGTGTTCTTTAGGATCTCCACATAGGGCAGAGGATTGGAATTGGTAGACTGCGGGATGCCTTATGTCTTGGAAGAAAATCACAAGATAGTTGCACATCAAGCTTTTTTTAGGAATGATGTGATTAATAAGGAAATTCTACAGTGGCATAGGCTGTTAGGACGTCCCTCGTTTTTTGTTTTAGAAAAAGTATATCCAAGTTTGTTTAAAAGAACTTTTAATTCTTTGTTTTGTGAAGCATGTGAACTTGCTAAACACATTAGAAGTTCTTATCATTTATTTAATAATAAGAGTTTTGTTCCTGGCAATTCACTCTGATATTTGGGATCCTATTCCAAATCCCTCTCTTTTTGGCCATAGATGATTTGTGACCTTTGTTGATTGTTGCACAAGATTGAATTGGGTTTATTTGATGAAAGCCAAGAATGAAAATTTTTCATGCTGTCAATCTTTTCATAAAATGATTTGTACCCAACATGATACTAATGTTAAAATCCTAAGATCAACAGGAAGGAATTTACAGGCAACATTCGAGAGGTGCCATTCTCTCTATAAACATTCTCATTCTTAGTACATTTTTCTTGTTCTTTCTACTCTCCTCTGCCAACTAAATACTCCCCTCCCCTGACACTCTGAACAAATGCCACCTCGACCTTCTAGAAACTTGCTAAAAGCAAACAAGTAATAAGGCAGAATTAACAAATAATAGCCCTCCCCACATATTGTCCTTTCTTTCTTCTTCAGTAGAAAAGCTTAACTGGAGGCTTATCACTTTCATTAATAAGAGAATTGAATAGATAGGATTAGATTCCCATTTGACCATAAATGTGTAAAATATGGATATTGTTACAAATGAGGCCCCGTTATCAACTTCGTGATGCTGTCATTAGTTAGCTCATTACAGCATGTTTGCCCTTGTCTTTGATGTTATATCACGATCTTTTGCAAATCAGTAGCTGCATTGTTAATACCAATTCCAAATTTGGCGTGTAACATCCGTTACGTGTTTGTGATACGACACCTCCACCTCAACTTCTTAAGACTTATGTTAGGAGGAAATTTAGAAAAGCACATGAGGATCACATGGGCCAAGATTTAGTCAATCAGTAGTTGATTCTAACACATATTCAGTAGTCACATCCCATTACTTTAGCTATTCTGTTATTTTACCGATTGGCTTTATCTTTTATTGTTGTGTATCCTTAGGAATAGATTATGGGTTATCCTTAGGAATAGATTATGAGTTATCCTTAGGAGTAGATTATGAGTTGTTAGGAGTCTAGCATTATAAATATCTGATAGTTAGAGTAAGCGAGCAGCGGGAGAAATAAATATCTTTGTTTTGGAGTTCAGTCCTCTCCATACGGACTGACTTGGGAGTTTAAGATTCTTGCTCTCAAATTTATCAGTAAATTTCTATTATTCAATTACTTCTATTTTCCTTCTTTTTTGGTTCCTATCAATTTGGTATCAGAGCCATGGCTATCACTCGTTCATCCACCAATGACCCACCACCATAAACCCACGATAATATACCGGAACCAGTATCTCAACAATTAGATGCCATAGCCTCTCTTCTTGAGATATTTGACACCATAGTTGTTGATGTAGCTACGTTGAAAGCTCAAGCTGACAAGGGGAAGAAACGTGAAAGTAGTAATGATTGGCGAACAAGGGGAAGATTTCATTGGAACGATGAGACAGAGGATGTAGGAGAACAATACGGGGGTTATAGAAGTACCACGCGTCCACCTTATACTAAGATAGAATTCCCAAAATTCGAAGGAGGAGACTACCATGGTTGGATTTTGAAGGCTGAGAAATACTTTAGGTATTATCAAACACCTGAAGAATCAAAAGTTGACATAGCAGCTATGTATTTGGAAGGTGATGCACTTGATTTGTTCGCTTGGATCAATTCTGAGAGAACCATTTTGGATTGGGAGGAGTTAGTGAACGCGCTTCAAGAACAATATGATCTGGCTAAATTCCAGAATCCCGATGAATATCTCTGTGCTGTTTGTCAAACGGGTACAGTACAAGAATATCGTCAAGACTTTAGAACGTTCGGCTCGAGTCAAAAATTGGCCTAAATATTGTTTCGTAGGAATTTTCCTTAATAGGCTGCGAGATGAATTGAAATCTGATGTGAGAATCCACAAGCCCAGATCTGTCTATCGGGCTATGAGTTTGGCACTAGAGTTTGAACAAAAGACCAATCTTAAAAGTGGGCCAAAAGCAAATCAATGGGTCAAATCTAATAGGCCCAAACTTCCAATTTGCCATATGAAGGTGTCCATTCACTAGCAACCCAACAACACAACGTTCCACATCTGATTCTGCTTCTTCTCAACTAGCGACGCTACGCACTTGGGACCAGGAGAGACAACTGCGTATTTCGAAGGGGCTGTGTTTCCGTTGCAATGAGAAGTTCTCTCCTGGTTATCGCTGCAAGGCCACGACCCTCAATCTCTTGGAGATGGCCGATGATGACGACAATGGTGCAACAGCAAAGGTTCTGGCTGAAAACGAAGCCGAAGGCGATGGAATAGGAGAATATGCAAAGATTTCCTTCTTTCCGCCTTGAGGACAAGGTGAATTTCCAAGGGGGATGCATTGATACGACACCTCCACCTTAACTTCTTAGACTTATTTTAGGAGGAAATTTAGAAAAGCACATAAGGATCACATGGGCCAAGATTTAGTCAATCAATAGTTGATTCTAACTCATATTCAGTAGTCACATCCCATTATTTTAGCTATTATGTTATTTTACCAATTGGCTTTATCTTTTATTGTTGCGTATCCTTAGGAATAGATTATGGGTTATCCTTAGGAATAAATTATGAGTTATCCTTAGGAGTAGATTATGAGTTGTTAGGAGTCTAGCATTATAAATATCTAATAGTTAGAGCAAGTGAGTAGCAAGAGAAATTAATTTCTTTGTTTTGGAGTTTAGTCCTCTCCATACGGACTGACTTGGGAGTTTAAGATTCTTGCTCTCAAATTTATCAATAAAATTTTATTATTCAATTACTTCTATTTTTCTTCTTTTCTGGTTCCTATCAGTTTGATGCCTGTCTTTCTTTAAAAAGCAGGAAAAGATGGTTGACAAGGCTTTACTGATTTATTTGCAGACTTATAGAAAATGAATATTTGGGTCTGAAAAATGGCATACTGGATCAGTCGGCAATACTCCTTTCATGCCATGGTTGCCTAACATGTATGAACTGCAAGGTAAATATTGGATTCTTTTCCATTTTCATATTGATAAACTAACAAATCCTTAATTCAGTCTCAATTATAAGGTTCAGATTTAATTTCTTTGTATTTTGCTGTACTGCAAAGTTTGATTAATTTGTATGACTGATATTCCATAGATCAGATTTTCTTTGGTCCTTTTCAGGTTGGATAGAAGAATCATAGACACGCTTCGTTTTTTTTTCCCTTTATTTTCTAGAATTTTGATGTATTACTTTATTCATCATTTTTAGTTCTATTGTCTTTTAATCGTTCTGTTATTTAACATGATGCTACTGTCTACTTTGTTTGATACACTTATATTTTTCTTGTGTTTTTGGAATTATTTGTTATTTTAGACTAAAGAGCATAAGCTTGTACGCCCATTGAAGTTGCAGAAGTCCTACAAAATTTTATTGGCATTCTCAGGCTTGAGAAAAGCTTTAACTAGTAACCCTGGATATAATCTTCGAGTGGCAGAATGTCGAGAGGCTGCAAGTGTACTTCTTAAGTATGGTTCATCCCTTCTTTAACTAGATGGTTCTGAAGTGTCTATACTTCAATTTTCTGCTTCCCATCATGGTTATACACACTTTTTATTTAATTTTCTATACATGATGCTTGCATATTCTTTTATTATTAAGCTCGTATAGGTAAAAGGTGCAAGAACTTCTAAAATAAATGGTGCCAAAAGGGCATAAAGTTGTTCACATCTAAGGCCCTTTAAGTTTGACTAGACCATAATCCATTACAGGCCTACTTAAATATGCATAATTTTAATTTTGGATAATAGCATTTGGCAGAAAATAGATCTTGTGGTTTTTTGTTAATATTATCATGTCAAAATAATGATCTAATAGTCTTGAATTAGTTGAAAGCACCCAAAGCCAGCAACACTAGTGAATGCTAACTTGATACTAACTGATTAGTTGTTTTTGGTTTGATCATGTGACCCATTACGATGATGGCATTAAGATATTTCTTCAATTATGGATTTGACATTTTAGAAAATAAAAATTTTAGGCATTTTTAGGGTATACTTATTGCATTGTAAGTTACTGCTTCTGTCAGAAATGCTAATTTATGGTTTTCATAAAAGAAAGAAACAGCGAGGAGATTGGAATGTACTTATATAAGATAGAATAACCAAAGATGCAATTCATGTAATTCCTAGAATAGAACATTGGCATTCTTGCTTTTTGATTCATCCCTACCTATCCATCCATTTATCTATTTGAGGTTATGTTTGTGGGTGGATAAAATCATGATCTCCTTCTTTTTCTTGGACCTTCACCTTCACATTGTATAAAGACAAAAGAATTTCATCTACAAGCATATTATCTCTCCCATGGGTTTCTTTTAGAAAGATTTGTGGTTTTCTTCATCTTGTTCAGAATTTTCTAATTTCTTTTCTTGTCATATAGCTAAACTAGTAACTTTAGTGTTGTAAGAGAAAACTTTCGGAGAATATTTGCTATTAATTATACCAATATTAATATTGATAGTGTGTAAATATAGGAGATTGAATCAAGCCTTAATCAAGGGAATTAGTTAGGATGAGTGATGTGTATAGTTATGCTTTCCTAATTTGTATTAGGACAAGTCATTTGGCCAAGACCTATGGTAGTACACTTGAGCAATAGGTGGGTTTGTGATTTTAGCAGGTTCAAAATTGAGTAGTCACTTGATATGCCAAAAGATCTTTGCTTGCACTTTACTAGAGTAAATGGAAGACTACAAAAGAATGGAATGTACTAAAAAGAAGTAATTATGAACTTGAATTGTAAAAGTTATATATTATATTTTTTATAATAGTACAAGATGCATAGATTTATAGTTGTACAACTACCTATATAAGGAAAGAATCATTGAAAAGAAAGGCACCTAAATAATGAAAAAATCCTATAAAATAAAGGTTAATTGACAATTATACGAGCTATTCTACGAAATTAAATTGCAACTAAATCACCCTAATTCTAGCCCAGTTGATTACAATTAAATCATCATATATTCTAGGCTAATAATTAAATGAATCTTGCAACACTTCCCCTCAAGTTGGCTTGAAGATGCCTTTCATAATTAGCTTGCTGACCAGAACTTCAAATTGACCTTGTATAGGTTTTGGTAAGTATGTCAACTATTTAACCTATAGTTGGTACTTAAGGAACACAAATTAACCCAATTTTTATTCTCTTTGATAAAATTTTAATCAACCTCAAGTGTTTCGTTCTATCTTGTAAAATCTGGTTCTAAGCAATTGTGATGGCAACCTTGTTATCTTGGTAGACCTTCAGGGGAGGTGTTACTAGGATCTTTAGGTCTTCTAGTGGTCTTTTTATTCCCATTTCCTTGCAAATTCCATGGGCAAGAGACCTGAACTCTACCTCATTCTTCTTTGAGCCACAACATTCTATTTTTTGCTCAGTTATGTAGCAAGATTTTCTCCGATAAAGTTTCAGTAGCCAGAAGTTGATTGTCTATCAATGGTGCAACTAGCCCTGTCTACATTTGTATAGACTTCTATTTTTAAGTTGTTACATTTTTTAAACATAGGACCCTTTCCAAGAGATCCTTTGAGGTATCTTAATATCCTATAAACTGCATCAAAATGTCCTTATCCAGGTGAGTACATATATTGGTTAACCATACTTGCAGCAAAAATGATACGAGGATAGGTATTAGACAAGTAAGTTAATTTCCACACTGGACTTTAAAACTTCTCCCAATTAAACACATCTTCAGCTTTTAAAATATCAAGTTTCAAATTAGGATCCGGATGAGTATCAACAGCTTGAAAACCTAGCAAACCTGTTTTTGTAAGATTATTGTTTATCTTTGGACTTGGACCTCCTGTTCCTTGCATCTTCCTTTTTTTGTCCTAAATATCCAATCATTTCATTCTTTCTGCTTCTCTTTTTCTTTCCCAAAATTTTGTTGTTGCTTGAAACTATCGCTCTTCCACATTTTCCTTCTATTATAGGACGTGTGTTATTAGTCCCTTGTTGATACTGGACAACTTTGTAATGTAGTCTCATTTGCATGTGAGGGTATTAGGGGACAACTTTCTAACTCTAGTTAGTCAACTTTTAATAAGAGGAAATCGGAAACAGTACCATGTGTGTGAAGTTAATACGCCATGAACATAATGCTCTTAACAATAGCATATTTGGAGATTCCAAACAGAAGGACATTTGAAGATTCCAAAAGGGCTGCACATTTGGTGTTATCAGTTCATTTCTTTTGGACATTTTTGGTTTTAGTTCATTTTCATTTGAAGTTTGCAGATAGTGGTCTTGTTTCCATAGTGACTAGTTAAATTATCAATAGTACAATGTGAGAACTTATATGACAAATCTTCACCTTGCAATAGTCAATTTTTCTTTATGGTTAGTAGGCCTGCCTTGATCATAGTCTGATAAAAATATAGCTCTTAATTATTTTCCTTTTTTTTCTATTAATCAATCGAAGAATTTATTGTACCATTTGTTTTTCTATTTTCTGTTATATCTAATCCATAGAACTTTGGGAAATGAGAAGATGGAGCCACTCCTGTGCAATGGCAAGTATCCTAAATTTATACTTCTTTTTCTCTTTCTCCCCATTTTGCCTTTACTTTGCAAATGACCCCGTTGCACTTCTGATCAAACAGTTGAACCAGAGGTGTATAAAATACACAAGGTAACTAAATTTTCTTTATTTTCTATTTAAGTTCTCAACTTAGTGGAAAGGTATTTCTTCTTCTTTTTTCTTTGGTTGTTCCTAGAGCTAAATTTGTGATAAACTTAATTTCTTAAATTTTAAGAATTCATGCTCAGCATAATGTTGGAGTTTCATTTCCTTCATTAATTTGTAAAGGGCTAAATGTTGCATTGAGCCAAAATCTAAATTTAGTTATTTCTTAGTTATTAATTTTTCCTTTATTGAGAAAGAAATTCAAGTACTTCTATTTTAATTTATTCTTATTAGCTTAGACTTTTAAGTCTGCTGAAATCTTTGTAAGAGAAGTGTTCTATACCTATTTTAGTTATTTAGTTGGAATTCCTATTCCATTTGGAGTAGGGTTTAGTAACTTTTGTTATGTATACATGTATGCATTTTAACTAACGAACGATTTTTTAAAGTATGGAACTTTATTCTTTATTCTTTTAAAAGTGATTCTTAGATATTAGGACTAATTTCTAAACTCTGTCAAAGAAGTTTATTGATGTGATTCTTATGTCTATCTTTTCCTAAGAAGTCGTTCTTATATCTATCTTTTCTATTAATTCTTCAATTTTATAAATTTCAGCCCTAAAATCCTAGATTCCAATACACTAAAAATTTCCAGCAGCCCTAGGTTTTATAATATATATCTATTTTATTGAATTGAGGGAGAGCCTTGGAGCAACTGGCAAAAGTTGTTTTTTTGTGATCAGAAGATCACAGGTTCGAATTATGGAAACAGCTTCTTTGTAAAAATACAAGGGTATGGTTGTGTTCATTGATGACCTTCCTTAGATTCCCACAAAACAAGAGGCTTTGTGCACTGAGTACTTTGACTTGACTTATCTGTTTTATCGAATTATTGGCATGTTTTTGATACACTATGTTTCGGAGGCATGCTGACGAGACTTCTTTTTATTGGTTTTTCTAATTTTACATGTTCTTTTTCCCTTTCTGTTTGTACCCATATGGGTAGGCGTAACAAAATCACCCATTTGAGCACCCAGCCATGTGCGAGGATCTCATCTGTGAAATCAGTGAAGAATATTTCCTTCTCTCTCTCCCTCTCTGTTCTTTCTTTTATCTCTACCTTTTCTTTGAAATTCTTGGAAACTCGATCATCCTTGAGCTCTGAACTTTGGCAAGCTATCAGTCTTACATAAAAAAATCTTGAAACCAAAACGCTTGAGGTATTTAAAGGAAAAAGTAGTTTGTTGTTTCAATAGATACTATCATAAAAAAGAAAAAATGCGAAGAATGCCATTGTTCCATATTGCTTGTTGATAATTTTTCTAATTATCAAAAACAAAATTATAATTCCCTTATCAATTGTTATGATGAGCACCTTCTTTAACCTGCAACTTCATTATCAAGGACTCAGAAAAAATTATTGAATCATTAGAGTACTTCTCTTTTATCTCTACCTTCCTCTAGATGATTAAGGAATGGTTATTTCACAAAGAAGCATCTTAAATACTGGTCCCTGCTAGATCCTGCAAGAGGTTACATTTGCTCTTAAATACTAGTAACTATAATGACGTCATAGCTACTCTTCCATCATAACTTTGAACAATGGGCCTTTTGCTTAGTCAAATCCTGCCAAAAAGCGTCGTATGATCATATTCTAAATTTGTCTCTTTTTCTTAGGAGTTGTCTCCATACCAGAAAAAATTACCCTGCCAATTGTTGAATGTTGGGCAATTCTAGATTCCTCGAAAATTTCTCGTGTTAGGTAGAAGTCTTGAGATGGTTTATTTCCTTTGCTAAGCGTTTAACTTGGTAGCCAAAAAATATGAAGAAGCCAATATTGCTTTAACATACTAAACTCTGACGTCACATTTGAATTTCACATTAGGATTGTGATTGCATATTTAGTACTTATATTCCTGCAGATATCAAATCATTGTGAAAGTGAGTTGCTAAGAAGTTCATTTCTTTAATCCTAAAATTAGAATTCCTGAACAGATATGTTCGATGAAGATTCTCAATTGTTTCTCGGACAAATAGCCGAAGTGGAATTAACGTTCTGTGTGTCCCAAATTTGGCATAAATGTCTTCTACTTTTTCCTGTTTCTCAGCTGAAGCAATGAGTGCTAATGCACTAGCTAAAGAAGACAAGGGAGTTGCTATTGTGTCATCACTCGAAGGATCATTCTATATTAACAATTCTGTAAAATACGGAATAAAATACTGGAAAAAGAAAAAAGTTTGACAAGTATCAAGCAATAGAAACTTCTAGAGTTAAATTCAAACCACAAGGGCATTAGAAACAATAGCTATATTATAGGATTCCTGGTGTAATTAATCCTAAAACAATACACAGACAAATGGATGAATGTGTCAAAGTACTAGTGATGAGATAGTATGAGCCTAGTCCTGATATGATTGATTTCGCAAGTCCTCTCTCTTGTTAGTCTTTAGATTTGCACAAAATCAACATGTTTATGAGTTCTCATTCCTATGGTACCCTTTAATAGAACATCTCGAGTTTTACTTCTCTAAGGGAAGAATACAAAAACATGGAAGATATTGAATAACATGATGAAAAGGCAGCAGCAGTTGCTGCAAAATGATAAGTCAAGTGTTGGATTGGATATGCTCAGATATCTAGGATTAGCATGAAGATTGGAAGATAAGAAGGGTTTGTAACACTGTTGCATAATAAACATTAATTCCTCTATGCATAGTTGCATGCTATACAAACTTTTCCTACTAGTTTTATGCAACAAATAGTTATAATGTTAGCATGTTTGTGATTAGTTTCTAATATTTGTATCTCCATTTCTGCAGGGGAACCTAGGGCCTAACATTGCTAAAAGGGCAGAACACTATTTCTCAGAGAATAAGCGAGTTATAGAAGGCATCATTCAATCAAATTGCAAGATCAATTAAATTCCAAACATGTTTATGCTTATATTTATACTCTGTTTATTGTTACATTACGTGATGATCATTCCAGGACTTGAAGCTTGGACCTCTGGTAACTTGGAAGAGTTTGGAAGGCTCATTTCAGCCTCTGGACAAAGTTCCATTGAGAACTATGAGTGCGGTATAGCATGATAACTTTAAGCACTGATTGATGTCTCCGAAGAAATGATCTCTTTTTCTCTTTTTTCTTTTTCAAGGGAGAAGATTAAGGCTATTTAAATACTGAAATTCATATACTTGTTATTCCATATGCATCATGACATGCAGTATGAACAGCTATTAGGCTGGCTTCACAAGAAATATATTCTTTCCTTGGTTGGTTGATTACTAGTACCTTAGTAATAAGACAATTATGGTTGTGCCCTTAAAATTGAAGACCCAATTTGAACAACTAACAAGAACCTGACCAACATATTTTTGGGATAAAATGTATGTTAATTAGTATTTTTATGACCAATTAGGGATATGTAAAAAATGAGTTTCTTCTTCAGTTGGTTGCTTCTAAGCAAGATACTGCACATCTTCAATTCAACATTTCATTTTCCTGATAACCTTCTTTGTGAATTAACATTTACATTTTCAACGAACAACATGCCTCCAAAAGTTCTGGGTACTCTAGTTCCATATCTGAAGGTTATAACAATTTGTTTTTCTCTTGGCCAATACATTGTGGTGTTTTCCCTTAAAAATGTTGTTTTTTTTCCTCGGAAGCTTTTGCGTAATTGCTCTGCCGAATTGTAATTTCAATAAGTTGCAGTGTTTCATATATGGACTGGATATGATCAATGACAAGTTGCTTCTGAAAATGGATTTGATTTTGTTGTTTACTTACTCTTGATTGCTTATTTTGTAGTTATACTACATAATTACAGTCCTCTCTAATTACCCTAAATCTCTATTGTTTTTAAGGTTGTGATCCACTGATACAACTTTACAAGATTCTTCTGAGGGCTCCTGGTGTATATGGAGCAAGATTCAGTGGTGCAGGATTTAGAGGATGTTGTGTTGCATTTGTTGATGCTGATCTGGCAGCAGAAGCTGCTTCTTTTGTCAAGGAAGAGTATCAAAAGGCCCAGCCTGAATTGGCAAGTCAAATTAATCCAGATTCGTCAGTATTAGTATTGGAAGCAGGTGACTCTGCGCGTGTAATCTGACAGAGACACTGATTGGTCATCCATCTCTTATTCCGTTACAAATGTGAGCAAATTGATTTTATCCCATCTTAAGAGAAGTTATTGACTGCAAACTGGTTATAGCAGATAACAGCAGTGGTATGCAATTCAAAGTATCATGCTCTCCTTAATTTCCATTTAGAATTGGATATTCATCGTATATTTTAATCCAATTATTGGCAGCATCACAGGCTTTCACATTAAAAAAAGAGAGAGCTTCAGGAATGATTTTTAATGTTGTCCTCAAACAGTACATTGTTTCAAAGCTTTCTATTCTTCTCTGTATATTGTATGTTAATGGTTGCCACTTGCATTACACTTGGTGTATCATTTTGTTAATGATTAAATTCTACACATATATATATACACACATTATCGTTTAGTTTGGATAAAAACATAACGAGTACTTGTTGGTCATATCTTCAGCTAGAGTAAAAGATTTCAAGTTAGGGAGACTTTTATCGCTTCATGTACGCTAGGTTTGGCATAACTTCAACTTTGAGAAAAAATATTTAAAGTTGGGAGGCTTACTACCACTTTCATGTACGCTAGCTCAGGCCCTTGGTTTACGAGTTGTCTCTAGCTGTTAGTTATATTACTCGTTACGATACACCGAAGGGCTCATAGGAAAACTACGATAATCAACTAGCCAAAACAACACCTCTGAGAAGATTGTCGATTAGCTAAAGTCAAATTGTAGACTACTATAGTATCTGGTAGACTATTGTGAAACAACATGGGAACCTTGTGACTATCGTTAAGTTCCAAGTATGATAGCCTAGATTTCAAAGCCTTTCTTTTCACGGGTACAACACCAGATGATCTATCGTTTGCAAAATCATGCATTTGACCTCAACTTTTCAAATTCTACTTCATATGCTCTTTACATGCTTTTTAATCATTCTAATGATCAGACTACTATCATCTAGAACTATCAGCAACTATCAGCAACAAAGCTTGAAAAGCTGATGTCTACTAAATGGATCATCATTTACCAGAAGGTGTTTCATGTGCCTCATCGACACTCTTTTCATACAACAATTCCTCTGATTCTAAAGACATTAAAAGATTGAATGGTGAAGTCCATCTATGTAAAGCCCAATCAAGATCTATCTGGACCTTTTACATCCAAGACTATATTTCTGATCCAGTTTGTATTTTCTCATACGAAAGGTAAATCTTGTTGGAACCTAATTTTGGAGCCCAACATTTGTAGTCATAATCATAAGACGTGTGCTTGTACACATTTTTTCAACTTCATAATAAATTTTGGGAAACCTCAACTAGATGTCATAAAACGTGCTTGCGCTTGTTGTCATGTATGGTTATTCCAATTTATCCTCATTAGTCATCGTCGGTTCATCTTCATATAATTTGTAAACCTATGCCTCTATCTTACTCCACTTTTAAAACCATCTCAATTGGAACCCTACAGATCCAAATATATTCAAATGTCAAAGCATGTTCAGTAAAATAACACAAGTTCATACTATTCTAACATATTCCCTCACTTTCCTTCAATCAAACTTTTTTTTCTTTTTTGCTTCAATCAATTTTGAATGCTGTCAATTGTTGTGGAGAGATAGCTCAAGGTGTCAGGAATCTATTGTCTCAAGGATCATTTCGTTAAGAAGTCGGATAAAAACGATTGGGTCGAGGGAATCAAACTACGTTTTGTTCTCAATCATACTGAACCTGTTTCGAGACAAATGACATAACTTTTTCTATAGAAATCAGATTACAATGTTCTTTAGATAGTTCGAAAGAAGATTTCAGGATCTACAACTTTTATGTAGACCTTGAGGACTAATTCGGTTTATCTACAGGATTAAAAGTGGGATAAGATGATATAATCAAATGAACCTAGACGAAGGGTCAAATGAATTGGGAAATTTGTCATAACTTTCTCTAGAGAGCTCAGATTAAGATGTTCTTTGGATGGTTCAAAAGATAATCTCAAGATCTACAACTTTTCTTAAAACCTTGAGGACTAATTCGGTTATCTTTAGGATCAAGAGTGGGATAAGACGATAGGATTAGATGAACCCGGACTAAGGGTGAAACGAATTGGAAAAATTGTCATAACTTCCCCTAGAGAACTCAAATTTAGGTGTTCTTTGGATGGTTCGAAAGATAATTTCAAAATCTACAACTTTTATGCAAACCTTAAGGACTAAGTCGGTTATCTATAGGATCAAAAGTGGGATAAGACGATAGGATTAGATGAACCCGAACCAAGGGTGAGAGACGAATTAGAAAAATTGTCATAACTTTCCCTAGAGAACTCAAATTTATGTGTTCTTTGGATGGTTCGAAAGATAATTTCAAGACCTACAACTTTTATGAAGACATTGAGGACTAATTCGGTTACCTATAGGATCAAAAGTGGGATAAGACAATAGGATTAGATGAACCCGAACCAAGGGTGAGACAAATTGGGAAAATTGTCAAAACTTATCCTAGAGAACTCAGATTTAGGTGTTCTTTAGATAATTCGAAATATAATTTCAAGATCTACAACTTTTATGAAGACCTTGAGGATTAATTCTGTAATCTACAGGATCAAAAGTGGGATAAGACGATAGGATTAGATGAACCCGGACCAAGGGTGAGACGAATTGGGAAAATTGTCATAACTTTCTCTAGAAAACTCAGATTTTGATGTTCTTTAGATGATTTGAAAGATTACTTTAAGATCTACAGCTTTCTTGGAGACCTTAAAGACAGATTCTATCATCTAGAGGGTCGAATTTGGACCAGAAGATGTTCTGGTCAATATAAGACGAAACAAAAGGTCAACCTAAGGAGAAACACATGGTCAACTTACGAAGAAGCAGAAAGTCAACCTAAGAAAAATCATAGTCAACTTAAGACAAAGCAGAAAGTCAAACTCAGACGAAACAGAAGTTAACTTAAGATAAAGCAGAAGTCAACTTAAGACGAAGCAGAAGGTCAACCTAAGTCGAAGTAGAAGATCAATCTAAGACGAAGCAGAGTCAACTTAAGACAAAGCAGAATACACTCCTGAGCATCTCCACTTATAAAGATCATAACTTTCGACTCGATGTCCAAAAATTTTATACTATATACCGTTAGAAAGCTAGAAAGATAAGCTACAACTTTTCTAGAAGACAACTTTGTCTAATTCAGCCTAGATCAATACAGTTTTTCTCTTGAAGTCAAAACACAAATTTTATTCCTATGAAAGACTTGAAATTTACACTGTGCAGACTCGAAATGTCCTGAGCATAACCATTCAGCTATCAAAATGACTTCATTAAATTCTCAAATCTCAACTCCTTTGCCTCATTGCCTTTAACTACCTTTATCCATTCATAATTCCTATTTTCCTTTCCATAGCATCTCGTTTATATATGTATGTGTGTGTGTATATATATATATACAATTCATGTTCCAAAATCATCAACTCAAGTTGATAACTTCTTCACATATATCTAATTTCAACTCACATCATCCATACATCATTCATATTTCACTAACATCGAAAGAATTAAGTTTTACAAATCTTTTAATGGCATTCCAAGTCAAATTACATCATCGTCTCAAAATCTCAAATTACAAAAGGTTCTTAAACAAACAAACTTGTTGCTTTCCCAAAACCAATTCCAGATACAAAAATAAACAAATTTGAAGAAAATTTCCTTAGGCTCTTGATCACTTGATCTCTTAGCTATCACCTGAAGATGGGATGCAAAGGGGGTGAGCTTGAAAACTCGTGGGTAACAGTTTATAACAGAAAAATAAACAAAACCTTTGAAAACATTTTACTTGTCACAGAAAATTTTCATTGAGTTCATAAAATGCATGTTTTTCAATTTCTCATCATATAGTAAAATTCATAAACCATAAAACATGAATGCGTCAATCTTGTTCACAGATTATAGGTACATAAGCACATCAGAATAGTTTGGGAAGTCTATAAACATAACATATTGCACATTTCCCATAAGGGTCCTGTGTAACCGTGAACAGAACGTACTAATGCAATCCCACATAATGGTCTTGCGTAACTGTGAACATATGAGAGTCCATAAAGGAGCTCCATGCCACTAACGGGCAGGCAGGAGAAGCATTTAGTTGAAGTGCACTTGACTTAACTTAGGGGGCCACCACAAACCCACATAATCATGTATTTCACATCTTATAAACATATTGCCCAAAATGACACTTTTTCTGAATCTTGACTTCATAAATTTGAGATATTTCCAAATTCCTATAGATCGCTTAAGTCATCAACTAATGGTTTCATGTATACATTGATATCTTTACCAAGATTAGGACGTCAATCACTTTTGATATAATTTATTAGAAGGAAATTAAAAAGAGGGTACTTTATAAAAACTGGTTGATTAATGATACTAGGGGATGGCATTGATTAAACTAAAAATAGGTGGAGGGACCATATTTAATTTTTTCATAAATTAGGTTCCTCATTCATAGTTTATGCTTTAATAACTTCTTAAAAGTATAAGAATTTCTTGCTTGAGGTCTAATTAGATAGAAACTTCTATCTTTAAGGATGTATTAGTAGATTCATTTAAATTATAAAAATTAAGCATCTTTAAGGACATCTAAATATGCTTGACTAAATGTCCTTAAATAAGAGAAATATGTTCCATGATTTTAGTGGTATGATTCTTGATTTTTCTAAGTCTAATATGGCCTAAATCTTGTACCATCATCTTCAAGAATGAATTTAATTAAAAGGAACCATTATTCTCTAAAAATGAACAACTATCCTAACATACAAATTTGTAATTTTTAACACAACACAAGCATTCTCTTGTAAAGAATAGCATAACAGTTCCAAAATAAACCATTGAGGACTTTGTCGAACATGTTATGGGCAGCCACAATTGAACTCAAGAACACAATCAATTCCTTCTGTTTTCCCTTTATTCATGAACAACAACATAACTTCTGCACCATTCAACCATTATCATCACCAACTATATCACAAGCTCGTATAACTTAATTTTAGGTTCAATGACAAATGCCAAAAAAAAATTGCAGAACACTACTCACTAGACGAAGACACAAACCGTATGGTGAAAAATGCTTGAGACGTTGAAGATGGAGCAAAAGCTATGGCAAAAATGAGGGAGAAATGGTTGGGTTTTCAAAAAGCGAAGGTAAAGGGCTATGGAAGTCGAATGGGCGGAAGAAGGAGATTGCCACGTCTGTGTTTAAACAAACGATGGGATAATGTCATTCATCCCATAGACAACATTGTCTTAGCTATATTTTTTTCTCATCCGATAGGTTTGGCAACGAACATATGTTTAGTCACTAATTGGAAACATTTGCTATGAAATTGAAATATTGATGCAAAATGTCCAAAATTTTGCTACCAAATTCATAAATTGTCACCAATTCAATACCTTTTCATAAAGTTAATTCTTTTGCTAAATTGATTAATCAAAAGTATATATTACAATCAAATTTGTTAACTAAATTTGTTTTATAGTTATACAGTCAACATCATTAACATAAAGTATTGGAAATTATTATTATATAATGTTGTTTACATTTTCTAATATATTGGAAAT
>JANZLF010000008.1:30850244-30866997 GCA_026546835.1 Erythroxylum foetidum | reverse complement strand
AATAATGCACAAAATAATTAATCTAAGTTTGCATGTATAATAATCATGAATTTATACATACAAAATTGACAATTAATTACATGTAATTTGTGCACCATTAAACAGTTAGTATATGCATGTCATAAAATTAATTGCTAATAATAAGACATGCATAATTAAAAGGCATAATTTAAATCAAACCCAAAATAATTAAATGCTAAATCTGAATCTGGCCCAACTATCTGAAGTAGCCCAACTATCTAATCAAGGCTTGATTGAAACTAAGCCCAAAGGCAAGCTCATCAACTACATAAGCCCAACCCAATAGTTAAAGACCCAAAAGGGGATCTGGAAGGCATAAGGCTAGATATAACATGCACAAGCCCAAATTTTAAATTTAAATTTAAAAAAGAAGAAGAACAGTATCGTCTTCCTCCTCCAGCCGGGTCGAGCGTGACCCGGCTGGAACCAGTCGGAGCTCCGACTGGTTTGGAGTACCAGGACCGCCGAATTGAATGGGAATCGCGGCAGTGGGACGACAGGGACGACGCCAACCGTATGAGACGTCCAAAACCCGATCATGCAACGTTTCTCGAAAGACAAGTCCGAAGCTCCACGTACGGGTCGCGTCCCTCCTCCTCCTCCACGTTCCAGACAACGTCGTGTGCACCAAGGATGACGATAAAACCAACTCTAGCGTCTCAAGGAGGTCCAAAATGTCGAAAAATCGACAACCTCCAACACACACACACACGGCAGAAAAATCGCAAGAACAGAGGAAAACAGAGGAGTTTTTCATGCGGTGGTTTTCAGGCAAGACAGAGGCAGTAAATATGCTCTGATACCAAATGTAAAATCAAGCATGCATTTCATACAAAACATAACGTATAAAACACATGCATAATCAACATATATAAATCACCGTAAATATATGTTAAGCAGCGGAAATGTTAAACCAAGAACATTTATACCTCCAGCCATTGCCTCCACCGTAGATCTGAGAGGGTTGGTGCAGGTCTGAATTGTCTATCCTCTTCCAGAAGCAAGATCGATGGTGTCTCTGTTTGTGCTTGGCGAGGACAGGACCTTCAGCGGTTGTTTTTAACAACCAAAACCACTCAATACTCTCTGGCCATCACAGAGAAGTGGAGTTGGGATCATGGGCGACCAAATGATGAGGAGGATAAGGGTACTTTATCAAATGGACCATAACGGGTAGGTAAGGTAGGGATGAGGTTGACCGAAATATTCCTACATTGGATAGTCGGGGAGAGTGTATGGCCATTGTAATGCTTATTGCAAAAATATCTCTACATTACATAACACATTATAAAGACTAATAAGACCTTTCTTTATAGCATTGACATATAAATTTTTATGTAACCAACATAAAAAGAACAAAATTGTAATATCAATTCCTCTACAGTAGCATTTCATCAACAATTTGCATTACTCTCATGTGTATTTTCAGTGTAATCCATACATATATATCTTCTCATTAGCACACTAATATGCATCCAACTATCACTAGTCACTTCTTTTCGTTTATATTTCACAAACTAAGTAGTTTGTACTTACAAATTTTCTACTCCCTGAACTCTGTATCGTATGCTTAGAGAAAAGAAAAAAGATTCATCATTCAAAAACATGGAATCCTTACACAATTACATGCTTAAGATAGTTAGGTCACAGGTTCGCGATCATAATTATGAATAGAGAGGTAGGAATTAAGAGTATAGACACCTTGGAAGTCTGAGTGCTTGTAGTTCCTAATAAAACCAGTAAACTGAAAGCGTTGGATCCCATATTCAATTTGAAAGTTTCATCCTTTGGCACTGGATGCATCTTTTAAGAATTCCCTCGAATGATTTATTTTCATTTGGAAGCTTATGCTGCTTTTTAGGAAGATTGCATGCCCAATAGATATCAACTTTATGACAACACCTCCAAGTGATTTACACAAGCAAAGAGATAGAAAGTTTGAAGCTTTAAGAAGTGAAATTGAAGGACCAGACTAGAGCTTGCTTTAAGGTGAGATATTTTTGTAGCATGAAAATTGGAAGGAAGCTTTGTTTTGTTTGATTCGATGAGGTTAGACACAATTAAGAGATGCAAATGACAAAAGGAATCGAAGAATTAAATAGAAAAAAGGTGAAGAAAACAAACTCAAAATCAGAAATTTTGAAAAGAGTACATAGCTAAAAAAGCGTAAACTGGCAGGGGATGTTCTAAAGTCATACTTGGTTTATTTATTGGCTGAGATCAAAGTAGGGGAGGCTCTATTTAGGAATCGCACATTTAGGCGTAAGCAAGCAGTTGAGAGCACTGGGGTAGGCTTCATCTTCTGCAACTCCATAAAGTCATTATCACTTCATCAACTTCCATTCCCAAATTCTCTCTCTTACGACCATGGCTGCGGCATCGGCATGCCAAGTGGATACCACCCCATGTCCGTTTTCTTTTAATAACTTCTCTTTCTTTCTTTCTTTCTTTCTTTTCCCTTCATTTCTTGGCATCAAATGCTGAATATTTGTGGGTTTGTGTTAGCAGATGAAGAGGCTCAAGAATATCTACTAACAGTGGATGTTAACCAAGAAAGTGGAATCAAGTTTCGCACTGAAAACCTGACGAGGAAAAATGATGGCGGGGCTTCCATATTGCGCGAGATCAACATGGATATACCCAAAGGTGTTATCGTTGGAATCATTGGGCCCAGTGGCAGCGGCAAATCGACGGTGTTAAGGGCACTCAACCGATTGTGGGAGCCACCTGCTGGTACCGTCTTCCTTGACGGCCATGATATTTGTGATGTCGACGTTCTTACCCTCCGCCATAAAGTTGGGATGCTCTTCCAGATTCCGGCTCTCTTTGAAGGTTACCCTTTTATGTACTGATTGTTTTTATACCATAAATCTTTGTACGTGTTTGATTAACAGAAATGAGTTGACCTTTCTCTGTAGTGATTAACAGAAAAGTTACAAGTCCTGGTAATGATAGGGATTTCAGTTGATTTACAATATTACAAGTCTCAGTACTGAATATTGATATTGTATGATTTAGGCACCGTCGCTGACAATATACGATATGGGCCTCAGTTGAGAGGGAAGAAGCTGACGGACAACGAGGTTTACAAGTTGTTGAACCTGGCGGATCTTGATTCTACGTTTTTTAACAAGACTGGTAACGAATTGTCGGTGGGACAAGCTCAGAGGGTTGCGCTTGCAAGGACTTTGGCCAATGAACCTGAGGTGAGTTTATTTATATCATATTTCAAGTCTCTGAATCTGGCTTTGCTTCAACTTAAACATAGTTTGTTGGAGTTCTTATGATTTGGGTTTTATCTGTTACCTAAAGGTTCTTCTACTGGATGAACCAACTAGTGCATTAGATCCAATATCAACTCAAAATATAGAGGATGTGATTGTGAAACTGAAGGAAAAGCAAGAAATGACCATTGTGATGGTCTCTCACAGCATCAAACAGATACAGAGAATTGCTGATTTGGTTTACTTGCTTGTGAATGGGGAGATTGTTGAAGTTTTACAACCTGATAAACTTTCTGAGGCAAAGCATCCAATGGCACAAAGGTTTCTTCAACTCAGCTCTTAAGTTAGATTTCATTTTTATACGTTTGTTTTCCATTTTTCTGGTGTCAGTGTTTATCTGATGACTACCTTCAGAACCATAAAAACTTTTTCTCTAGTACTATGAAGGGTCAAACCTACTGTTGCTCAAATTGTGTTTAGTAGATAATGTATTACCAACAACTGCTATTACTGGCTAATGAAATGTACAATGTATTAATTTTACACTTCTTAAACTGTTGGGCATGGTTTTAAAACCCGGACCGGACCGGTTGGTCCGATCGGTGACCGGTCGGTGGTGTGGTCTGGTCCGATTGATGCTTCAAAACCGGTCACAAATTGACCCGGTATGAACCGGTCAAAACTGGTCAAAACCGGTCAATTGATCGGTCGGACCGGTCCGATAATTATTTTATTTATTTATTTATTTTTTGAATTTTTTTTAAATATTTTTAATATTATATATAATTATTGCATAATTATTACGTCAAACCGGTTCGACCAGTGGTTGAACCGGTCGAACTGATCAAACCGATTATCAATAAGACCACCGATTTAATGACCGATCCGAATTTCAGAACATTGCTGTTGGGTTTATCACATGAAAGACTAACCATTTCTTGATGGGGATGGCAAGAGGCTGACCTGAGTCCGACCCTGTTTTTTTCTCAGCTCGGGCGGGTTCAGGTCGAATAGCCTGAACTTTGTCCAATCGAACTCAAATAGTCTAAAGCCTAATCAAACCGTTAACTGCCAATTTAAGGGCTAAAGTTGCGATTTGTACCTTATCTTTTTCACAAAAATTCTAATTTCCTATTATTCTAACGTTATTAAAATAATATTCATCACATCCTAAAAGAAGCAACTAAAATAGCGGCAATAATTTATTGTGACCATTTACACAATGTTAAGGTCAAAATTAAACATCTAGCCATTGTTTAAGGAAATCGTATTTGAGATCATAACAATGCCTGTTAGTTACAAATTGTCTGATATATGTTAAATTTATCTCATATACTAAAAATTGACAAAAACTTAACTCAATTGGGATTTATAATGTTATTAGTACCAATTTGAAAATGTTAAGATGTAATATAACACTATGGATAACGGTAGGAACTAACTTAAGACTTTTTAGGAAAAGGGAGCAATTTGTATCTTTTGTCTCATTTTATGTATGAAAATTTTATTTTAATTAAAAAGTTCATTTTTATCTTTATATATTTATTAATTAGATTTCATGTTTTAATACTAAATGTAAATTCTTAGAATAATTGTGATCATAATTGTAATATTATAATATTCAATTTGCATTTGTATACTATCTAAAATGTTCCTAATTATAAATTCATCAAGACGGGATATTGATTAAACAGCAAAATTGACCCATGTTATGTTTTTTTCTTTTAAAAAAATTGATCTAAAAAATTAAAGTATGAGAACGATTATTAAAGAACAAGTTCACTAAATTTCTTAAATATAAAAATCTCAAATGAAATGTTACTTATGTAGATTTCCTCGTAGCTTCAAAAAAAGTTGTAGATTTTCTCGTTATGATGATCAATAAAAGATTTATTACTATAAAAATAATTAGAGAGAATATTACAATGCTCTTAATTAGTAGTAATTTAATTAAATCTCAAACTAGAGGGCATGAGTGAATTTATATTGGAAAAATTATTTTCAAATATCAATTATAAATTAATTTGTAATTAGTCAAAATGAATTTGACTATAGTTAAAAGAGTTGATACTAAAGCCATATTATTTGTCCAATTGGAATATTAGATAATAAAAAATTAAATTATACATCATGGGAATATGTTTAGTCAAACTATTTTGACATTCATAATATGTAAGTCGTCATTATATGTTGGTAGATGTCAATCTTAATTTATGATTAAAAATTGTTTAGTTAAATAATTAATGATAAATTAAAAGTACTAATAAGTTGATACATTTAAAGGACAAATAGGTCACATATAAAAGAGTAATTAAAAGGAGAAAAATCAATTTAAATCAACTTGAACATAATTACAAAGTTTTAGAACTTTCAAGAAATAAATATAAAATATTTGATTTTATTAAATTATAATTATAATTATAATTCAATTTGAATTTAATCATAATTAGGAAATTTAATTTTAATAAAAAATAAACTATTCAATCTTTTTTTTTATATAAACAGGATGAATAGATAAGGGAGCTAGTACTCTTAACATTATCTTTTAAAAGTTGAGTTCTTTTTTATTTTATTTTATGGATACTATTAGAGGTTAAACACTCAGCCTGTGAATAACTTTCTTTTAACAGGAATTTGAATTAGGTATAGTTCAGTTACCTTTTGATTCATATTTTTAAAATTATTTAATTATCAAGACCCAATCAAAAAATTGTAAAAATTTATTTTCACTGCTTACGTAATTAGATCATGATTAGTTTTCTACTGGCAATATTAGGCTCTCTTTTAATTATGAACTTACTTAAAGTTGCTTAATTATCACTAATTTGATAAGATCAAGATGTAACAACTTGTTTTGACGAATTCCTTAATACAAACAAGTAATTAGGATTTGTTTTAATTTTTTAAAAATTAAAACCAACAATACGACAAAAAAAGCTTTAGACATTGACATGCTTTTAACAATTTAAAAATATTTTGCTAAAAATTAATATAATAAAACAGTTTTTTCAGTATTGCCTTTAATAATATTAAAAAGCAACGATAATAATAATTCGTTGCTATATATGAAAAAAAAGCCACAAAATTAAAAAATAGTTATAATAAAGTCTTATATACGCAACATCAAAAATTGTTGCCATAGTTCTAATTATCTATTTATTAAAGGTATTTTTTTATATATAGCTCCTTAGTATTGTCAAATAGGTGTAAACAATTAAAATACTAACATGTTTTTATTTAGTAAAATAAAAAGATAGGATACAATTTCTTCAAAATACCATAAGTAATTTAATATATAACATATTTTCTTTTCGCTATTCCATTTGATACACAATTATTATTTTTTAAAAAAATTAAAAATTAATTAATAGAATTAATAATAAATAATAGATACCCTCTCTTACGAGAAAAGTAAGCCAAAATGATGACACAATAAGCTAATAAATGTAAATATTTTAGTTTTATTTAATCTTTAATTGATATTAATTAAATTTTAAATTTTTTATACTTTCAATTTAATTTTTGCTCCACTTTTTAAAACATTAAAATTACCATTGCAATTTGATAGCTCACGTGCTCATGTTTTTCGTAACGAATATTGTGTCGAACCTTTTCTTGTATATTCAACAATTGATGAACATAAAAGAATATGCTAAGATCCCTTCCAAAAGTTTGACATACAAAGTCATACTCCTGAAAACATGTTTTTCTCTGTGATTATTGTATCCTAAGCTTAACTCATTGATAAGATCTTATTAATAAACTGAAGTGATGGTGATTGGAAAATTACATTGTAATAAATTAATTACAAGAATAGGAGTATGTGTCTATTTTATTTTTATAATTTATACTAAAAAAGACAGACAGAAGAAACTAGGTTTGGAGAGACTGTTTTCCCATTAAAGGCTTCTCCTTTTCGAGTTTCGTAATTTGTGTGGTGAAGATGGATATGTTACAGTCTCACAGGACCGAGACGATCAGCATTTCCATGGCGGGGCTTGTACTGCCTATTATATATCGCCAATTCCAAATCCAAATCCAAATCCAAACAAAAAGGTAACCCTTATCTTTCCTTATACGGCTGCGTCTGTGCATCTGTGCTTTTGGGTTTATGTTTCTGAAGCTGTTACTGGTTCAGAAATTTTCTTGTTTATGGGTTATTAGTTTAGTTGATATTTGATAGATAATTCGATTCTATACACGATATGTCTGGGATTTATATACATGCGATCAATGTGCTTAGATTGTAACTATCAAATGTTACTGAATGTTCAACGTCTGTCACAGGGCATTTTGGTGATATTCTGACCCCTCAGTCGTCCACACAACAAAAATCGTTCACTTGTTTTGAAGTTTTCTTTTGTTTTCAATATCTTGTTCTATATTTTCATTTTCATTCATCTTCTTGCTTTCTTTTACACTATTTGATAAGGAAATAAGGGATGATACCTGGTGTTCTTTATGTCTGTGTTGTGCAAAATTAATTCGATATTTGCATGTCTTCAGATTGCTTGGACCTTGAAAATTTCAAAGAGTTTAAACTTGTGAGGCGCACTTAGCTTAGGCATCTCCAACCATTCCACTAAAATTTTACACCAAATTTGGTGTAAAAAAGAATATTCCAAGAATCTTTTCACACCAAATTTAGTGTTACTCTAACCATTCTACGCTAAATTTTTATTTATTTATTTATTCATAAAATTAAAATAAAATTATTATTCTTAATTAATTAATATATATTTTATATTAAATTAATATTATTTAACAAATATAATTAATATTATTACAACAACAAATTATTAACATACACAAATATAATATTTTTATTGCACATTTAACCTCTAATCCTTTGAATTACAATATTGTTCTTACAAATGTTCAATTAATATATTACGAAGTTCACAATGAGCTTCTTTATTTTTAATTTGCTTATGTCCAGCAAGGAATTCTTGAAATATAATTATATCGTCTCTGTTAATATTAATTTTAGAGGTTGACGTTTTGCTCCAATCTTGTATGGCCACTTGAGTATCACGCTCGTCCTCAATAATCATATTATACATTATAAATTTATAATATTGTGGTTTAAATTTATGTATCTTTTATTTAAATTTACTTTTTATTCTTAACATATTTTATTATCGAATTTATAACACTTATAAATAATAATTATAAATAAATATTATAAATAAATTTAATATTATATTCAATATTAATGTCATTTTAAATGTCTCAATGAGATCTTTGTGATGATATATTTTATGCAAAATAATATATATTTAAAATTTAATTATTTAGTAAATTATGTAAATAAATTAAATTGTGAGAAGAACATAAAAAGAATATGTTAAAAAGAAAATGAACAAGGTTGTCTTTTTACAACTTTTGATGCATGAATAGTAACATACTAAATTTGGTGTATTACTATTCATTACACTATTTTGGTGTTGGATTTTGGTGTCTTTCTTGGTGTAAGGTCATCTTCAATTAAAGCACCAAAGCACTAGTCTTTCTTGGAGTAAGGTCATCTCCAATGAAAGCACCAAAACACCAAATTTGGTGCAATGAATTCATTCCAAGAAAGACACCAAAATCTAACACCAAATGGTGTAATGAATAATAATACACTAAATTTGATGTATTAATATTTATGCACTAAGAGTTGTAAAAAGACAACTTTGTCCATTTTCTTTTTAACAAATTTCTTTTATGTCCTCACAATTTTATTTATTTACATAATTTACTAAGTAATTAAATTTAAAAATATATTACTTTACATAAAATATATAATTATAAAGATTTCATTTAGACATTTAAAATGACACTAATATTGAATATAATATTAGATTTCTTTTTAATATTTATTTATAAGTGTTATAAATTCATTAATAAAATATGTTAAGAATAAAAAGTAAATTTGAAATAAAAGATACATAAATTTAAACCATAACATTATAATGCACGATATGATCATTGGGGACGAACATGATGCTTAAACGACCATACAAGATTGGAATGAAACGCTAGCCTCTGAAATTAATATAAATAGAAATGATACAATTATATTTCAAGAATTTCTTGCTAGACATAAGCAAATTAAAGATAAAGAAGCTCATTATGAACTTCGTAATGTATTGATTGAAGAGTTGTGGGAACGATATGCTACTTTAGAGGATTAGAGGTTAAATGTGCAATAAAAATATTATAATTGTGTATGTTATTAATTTGTTGTTGTAATAATATTAATTATATTTGTTAAATAATATTAATTTAATATAAAGTATATATTAATTAATTAAGAATAATGATTTTATTTTAATTTTTATAAATAAATAAAAATTTGGTGTAGAGTGGTTGGAGTAACATCAAATTTGGTGTAAAAAGATTATTGGAATATTCTCTTTACACCAAATTTGGTGTAAACTTTTAGTGGAATGGTTGGAGATGGCCTGAATTCATTGGTATTTTGGTGCCTTCGTTGGAGATGGCCTTAGTCACAATGTGGCCAAGTTTAGATTTGCTCTTCCCACACCTACTTCGGTATTGTGACTACCAATTCGGTAGCATATGAGCTGCAGGTTTGACATGCTTCCACTTTTCTTTTACTCTTCCAATGTATAGCCTTTGCTTGATTTTCGTAATTGGCTACTTTTGGGTTGCCTGAAAATTTTACATTATACATTTGGGTACCTCAAAGACATAATAATGTATTAACCCATAAAAACACTTAAAGACAAATAATTTACAAACTAACACAATTCTACCAAAAATACATACTAAACAATCGAATAAGCAGATAAATACATATCAAACTATACCCTTAAATACGATGCATTTCACACTTATCACTCACCTTGTCTTTCCTCTCCCTCTCTTTACTCAATTTGATGTGTGCTCCTACAACCTCTTTAGGAGGGTTTCAAAGTACATTTCCTACTATACATTACAAAAGAGTACTTGTTAGTGTATCCATCTTTATTCGTGTGCCTATCAGACTCCCATGGATGCCCCAACAATTTGTGACATGCACTTATAGATATAACATCACAAAACACCTTATCTTGATACTTCCCAATAGACAAATGAATAAGTGCTTGGCATTTTACCTTTACCTCACCTCTATCATCTAACCGTTGCAACTTGTACGAATGTGATAGAACCAGAAATGAATTTACATATATAGTAAATATAAATATATATACGTTAGTTACGGGAGGGGGCTGACAACCTCATGATGGGTTGTCAGCTAACCGAATCTGTTAGGAATAACAGATTCTTAGTATAAATAAGGTAGAGGCATGAGGAGGAGGGAGCATCTTGAGTATATTGTGAGTGGAGTGAGCCTTAGGCGGGAGGTTGCTGGTCCTCGAAACCAGCCTATCCTGTGTTCATTTTTTACAGAAATCAATAGCAATATATACAATTTTCTTACCTATTTTTCTGGAACCTATCAGAATGAGGATGCCATGTAGTAGGTAGTGATAACCTAGTAATAAGATGCTTACTAACACAGTTAATACAACTACCTCCATCAATAATCACAAGGCATACCTTATTCTTAACTAAACATCTCGTATGGAAGATGTTAGTATGTTGCTCATCACTTGGCTCAGGTGAGATTTGTGTATTCAAGGCTTTGACTACCACCAATGTTTCATTAGACCCCTCAAGCCTCAAATTCATCAGCAAAGTTGTCCCCCTCAACATCTTCTTCCTTGTTGCTTTGAGTTAATTCAGGCGTATCATAACACTCATGATACTAATGTAAGTCCCATCTTCCAACAACATCTACACCTTTTGGTTTGGACATTATGATGCTATATGACCCTTACCTAGATACTTAAAACATGTGACAGGTTTTGGCTAAGTTTGAAGTAAAGGATATATTTTTATTGGCACTAGGGTTGGGTGGTTTGTCTTAGCCCCATTATTTCCCCATTTATTTTACTGCCAATGTACATTGTTAGGTCAAGCCTTTACGCTAAAAGAAGAAGTAGAAGCATTCTCCTTTATATGTCTCTCAGTAGTCATGGGTTTCTATAACAAATCATCCATATCAATGTACCCATACGTCTCAACTCTTTGGTGAATTGGTCGATTTACCCTCTAAGAAAATGGGCTAAAGCAGTCAAATCATTATCTTTAGTGGCATCTTTGATTTTCAATGCCTCTAACTTTTGAAAGTATTTAGCTACAAGTCGGCTGTCTTGCTTTAGTTCACATACCTACAATTCACGAAAATAGGCATTTGGAACATACTTCTTCCTCATTATACCAGTTAGTTCATGCCAAGACGAAATAGAAGGCTCATAATTCCTTCTTCATTCACTCATAAGGTTACTCCACCAAATAATGACATAATTTTGGGATTCAACAACTAACTTAACTTTCTTTTCTTCAGAAAAATTATGGACATAAAAAATCCTTTCTACTTTCAATTCCCAATCTAAGTAAGCTTCAGTATCAAATTTGCCATAAAATTTAGGAATTTTCAACTTAATAGATCCCAAATTACCATAAACGTTTTTACCTAGTCCATAAGTGTGGCTGGAAGTTTCAATTTCTTCCTTGGTTTCTTCTTGATATCGATTATTCATAGAAGTTTTGGTAGCACTGATGTTGTTTATGGACTCCTCAATGGTTTTAATCTCAGCTCCTAACTCTGTCATTTATTTTACCAATGCCATCAACAAGTCATTGTTGTTGGGCTCCATGGCGTCCTTTTTGGCGCAAGCTAAGTTAATTTCAAACTTGGCCTGTCTCCTTCTTGTTGCTTCGTCAGACATGATACCTGCAAAACAAAAATCTCACACCCTCTTTTGTTTATTTTCGAACCACCTCCCTCGTGTATAATCTAGAACTACTCTCAACCCAAATGCTTCACTCTTCAATAGACTTTTACAACTGGATGTATAATAAAACCTCGACTGTCCTTCCTTAATATCTTCTTAAGTGTAATGAATAATAAATTCTAATTCTCACGCAAAGTAGCACAAAGAAAAGAAGTTAGGAGGTTAAAGAACAAGAATGGCTCAAGAATTTGCAACGATAATCTAGAACAAGAAAATAAATTATAATATGTCACAAATTGGCACAATTTTGGGCAGGAGTATTTTGGTAATTTTTTGAGGAGTAAAAATATGCAATATGAGTATTAATCAAAAGATCTCGTCGAGTGCTATCAAATTGATGTATAGCACATTCCCAAATTCCTCACAGTTAAAATGATATGGCAATTTTAGTAGAATGGGTGGAGATGACCTGAATTTATTGCACCAAAACACCAAATTTGGTGATTTGGTGTATTCGTTGGAGATGGCCTTAGTCACAATGTGGCCAAGTTTAGATTTGCTCTTCCCACACGTACTTTGGTATTGTGACTACCAATTCGGCAGCATATGGGCTGCAGGTTTGAGTTGCTTCCACTTTCTTTTACTCTTCCAATGTATAGCCTTTGCTTGATTTTCGTAATTGGGTACTTTTGGGTTGCCTGAAAATTTTACATTATACTGTCAACAGAGGAAAAGATAATAATGGTGAAATTTATCCGCTTGTGTCATAGCTAGTATGACTTAGTGCTGAATTGTCCCAATTCACTTCTTTTATCAATAAATGAAAAGTTTGGGAGAGGTTATGCATAGGGAACTTTGCTCCACTGATCATATCCATTTCATTTGTAAATACACTGCTGCCGGCTTTTTCACTTACATGAGATATGGATGCCTGTCTACATGGCGTCATGATAAATGTCTCAAAACCTTCATAACTAGGTTTAAAACTTTAAAAAAGGCATGTCATCTCAATATATCCCTTGTTTTTGCCAAGAAATTCAGCTATATTCCATAACGATTTAAATTCCATTGTCTTAATTAAAAAACAACGATTATTATACTTATAACTACACTTTTGTCTGTTATCTAAAGTGTTTTTTGCCGTAGTGCAAGACGTATGTTCCTTTTGCTCAAGCTTTTTTGTAACAAGTGTTTTCCTTCATAATTGTTTTGAAAATTTGTCTCCCTTTGATGTTTTTAAAAGATAGAATTACGCCTCTTGTTTGTTTTGCTTTTGGATCGATTATGCTTTTTGTTCTTCATGTTTCTGGGAGTGTTTGTGTGCTTGATTGAGATCTAAAATAACATCCTTTACATGTCCGCCTTACCCCTTTATTTCAATGAGGCTTCAACAGAAGATGTCGCTAAGATTGAAACATAACAGTGATGAGGGGAGGCGGTGAAGATCAAAGGAGGTAGTAGCTGAATGAGAAGCGAGCAGTGGTAATAGAAGCAGAGTAGTGGCGCAATATCAGAAAACCTTAGCTTCTGCAAAAAAGATTGGGCGCTTGTGAGAAACAGTATTTGATAGTTAGACATGAATCAAAACTGGGTACGTTGCATGCCCCTCACAAAAAAGTTCTAGCTTATGCACCCATTCAGCTTTAATTTTAATTTTAATTTTAATTTTTTTAATGTTTTAAATCTTATTATTGATAAAATTAGTTTAATGGAGATTAAATTGGTTTAAATTCCTATTGAATCTGAAAAATATTTTCTAATTGTTTTCTAGTTGTTTTTAAAGGATTAATTTTAATAAGAATATTTTGAAACTTAGTTTACTTTTCAAAGGGTTGAATTATTAAACTAAAATAGATATCATGTCTATTATTAGAATTAAGTTTTAAAGTATTTTCTTTCATAATTTGATTATATCATCAGTAATTAATATGATGAGGTTATGTTGATTTTCATGAGATTTTAATTTTTTTTAAAATTTTAAATCCTTAATGTAACTATTAAGTACAAGTTAAGAACTTGATAGTTTCTTTCTATTATTTAAGGATAATATTGGAGTTCTTTTTATTGTAAGATTTATTGAGTGACTTAATGCCCCTTCAATTAAAATATATTTTATTTCACTAAATTTGTATTATTTGGATTAGTGACTCATGATCATATGAATTTAGAGATAAGGTTAGGAATAATCTACGAGATATATTTTGACAAAGAATTGTCACCTAATGAATCTAGGAGTTACATAAGATGTGATTAATAAGAATATCAAATTGAGTTGGTTTGTTAAGTGGCTTAAGATCAACTTAATCTGAATAAGATCCTAGCCTATTAGGAAATTAATTGATTTAATAGTTATGGATATTATTTTGAATAATATAGTAGGAGTAACCAAATATTTATTAAGGTCCTTATATTATTTAGTTTGGTGACATAAATTGATAATCGATGTTTTATTTCTTTTGATTCTTAGATAGAATGAGTACTAATATGTCCTTAAAGAATATTTTGAATATTAACCAGCATACTGAACCTAATTTTTTAGACTAGTTTTGATATGAAATTGCAGAATATAAAAGCTTACCCAAGACTTTTCTTGATTCACTACTTGATCTTCAACCAAGAAGAAGATTTGAACAAAAAGAGAAGAACAAAGTTTGTTTCAAGAGATTTGTAATCCAACTCTTAAGGACATGCATAACTCAATTCAAGCAAATTATAAATTGAACGACCCAAGAGTGAAACAACAACAATAAATAAAGACGACACTAATTGATGAAACAAAATCAACTAAATAAGTCACATAGAAAGCATGAAAATCGTGCAATATATTCTAATTATTTAATAATAATAATAATAAGGATAAACATCACAAAATAATGTCATAAAATTGTGTCCCTTAGTGATAGATGAACCTCCCTATGTAAAGGAGAGGGGTTGATCGAAAATTAAGGAAAATGAATTATCTTAAACCTATAATTACTCGACCTACTAGGAAACTAACTTTTAAGAAATAAGAAATCTTACAGGATTTGATCAAGAAAACCTACTTATCTTAAATTGCTTAACGTATTAGGAAACTAACTTTTAAGAAATAGGAGACTTTATAGGATTTGGTCAAATGTCTCTTACAAAGAGGGAAACCTACTAATAGTAAATTAGGCTATGAGCCCTAATTTTTCAAGTTGAGTTGGCCCAACTTCTTCAACACTTATTGAGTTGTAATAACATCATAATCACATGGAAAATCAAGTTTGTAGGCGTCATTGTTTAGCCTAACCACAACTTAGAAAGGTCCATCACCTTTAGGATGGAGCTTTGCTCTCCATAAAGTCGGAAACCTTTCTTTGCGCATATGAACCTAAACCCAATTGCCAGGCTAAAAAATGACCTCTTTTCTTCCTTTGATGGCGTTTTATACATAGTGCTCAGTATTACACTCTATGGTTTCATGCACTTTGGCATGTAACTTTTGGAAAAATTCAACTTTCTTGGCTCCATCTACGTTTAAGAACTCAGAAACAGGTAATGGAGACAAGTCTAAAGGGGTTAGTGGATAGAAACTAGAAACAACTTTGAATGGAGAATAGTTGGTAGCAGTGTGAATTGTACGATTATAAAAAAAATTTAGCTATAGGTAAACAAGACTCCCAACTTTTCAAATTCCGTTTGATTATAACGCACAATAGGGTACCCAGTGTCTTATTTACGACTTCAGTTTGACCATTAATTTTAGGATGAGCACTAGTAGACAACAACAATTTAGTTCCTAGTTTTCCCCAAAGAGTTTTTCAAAAGTAGCTTAAGAATTTTGTATCTCTATCAAACACAACCCTCCGAGGAATACCATGCAACTTAACAATTTCTCAAAAAAATAAATCAACCACATGCACAACATTATCAGTTTTCCTACAAGCAATGAAATGTGTCATTTGTTAAAAACAATAAACTACAACAAATACAGAATCATTCTCTCATTGAGATCTTGGTACCCAACACAAAATCCATAGAAATATCAACTAAGGGGATGAGAGAATGGGAAGTGGTGTGTATAGTTTATGTGGTTTAAATGTTGATTTAGCTATTTTGAACTCAATGCAACTTTCACAAATTCTTTCAACATCCTTTTTCATATTAGACTAATGAAAATGTTCTTTCAACACATCAAGAGTTTTAAGAATACCAAAATGACCCATAAGACTACCACAGTGCGCTTCACGTAGCAACATCTCATGCATGGAGCAATTAGGCACACAAAATGTCCCCTTTAAACAAAAACCCATTATGTCTATAAAACTTATTAACTGCACCATACTCACATGCAACATAGACACTTTAAAAATCAGGATCATGTTTGTAGAAATCTTTCACATATTCAAATCCTAATAACTTGGTGTCCAAAGTAACAAGTAACCTATGCCTACATGACGATGCATCAACAATAACATCTTCTTTGTCCTTTTGTACTTAATGACATAAGGAAAAGATTCAAGAAAAACACTCCACTTAGCATTTCATTTATTGAGCTTGTTTTGACCATGCAAATATTTAAGAGATTCATAATCAGTATGGATGACAAACTCTTTAAGCATTAAGTAGTGTTGCCAGGTTTCTAAAGCCTTAATGACAGGATAAAGTTCTTTATCATAAGTTAGATAGTTCAAACATGCACCATTTAACTTTTTCAGAAAAATATGCTATAGGCTTATCTCCTTGTATCAG
>JANZLF010000008.1:30780579-30793483 GCA_026546835.1 Erythroxylum foetidum | reverse complement strand
TCAAGGAAATAGAGTTCTTTTATTTTTCATTACCACCTTTATTTGTCGTGTTGAGATTGAGTGATCTTTCCAAATAGCATGGTTCGCTCGACCAACCGATCCAAGATTTTGTCATGGCATCGCCTGGTTTCAAGATTCTATCTTGGTAACCTGACCGATCGACGTAGGGGCCGAGTGATGTCGAGGCCGAGCGATCCAAGATCCTGTCTTAGAATCGCCTGGTTCGAAGATCCTGTCTTGGTAACCTGGCCGATCGACGTAGGGCCGAGCGATGTTGAGGCCGAGCGATCCAAGATCCTATCTTGGCATCTCCTGGTTTCAAGATCCCGTCTTGGTAACCTAGCCGATCGACGTAAGGTCCGAGCGATCCAAGATCCTGTCTTGGCATCTCCTGGTTTTAAGATCCCGTCTTGGTAACCTGGCCGCTCGCCGTAGAGGCCGAGCGTTGTTAAGGCCGAGAGATCCAAGATCCTGTCTTGGCATCACCTGGTTTCAAGATCTCGTCTTGGGTAACCTAGCCGAGCGTAGTCGAGACCGAGCGATCAGAGATTCATCTTCTCGGCATCACCTGGTTCCAAAGATCTTGTCTTGGCAACCTGGTCGAGCGTGGTCGAGGCCGAGCGATCCGAGATTCATCTTCTCGGCATCGCCTAGTTCTAAGGATCTTGTCTTGGCAAACTGGCCGAGCATGGTCGAGGCAGAGTGATCCGAGATTCATCTTCTCGGCATTGCCTGGTTTCAAGGATCTTGTCTTGGAAACCTGGTCGAGCGTGGTCGAGGCCGAGCGATCCGAGATTCATCTTCTCGGTATCGCCTCGCTCCAAAGATCTTGTCTTGGCAACCTGGTCGAGCAATATGGACGGTAATCAGTCTTTTGTCGTTCTAGCTTATTTTTGTGAGGCTCTGTCTGCCAAGAAACTTGAAACCATTTATTGAGCTGTTAAAAAACCTGACTGGCAACGCCAGGAAAAAGGTACCCGCTACAAATACGTAAGCAACAATACAGTACAAGATAAAGAAATAAGTAAAACAAAGTTTATCCATTGATAAAATGTCTTCAAGTTTTGAGAGTTCCATGGCCTCGGTAAAATCTTACCATCAATGTTGCGCAGGATGTAAGAGCCATGTTCAGCTTGTTTGACCACTTGATAGGGTCCTTCCCATGCCTGTCCGAACTTTCCAGGATGTTTCCCAGCCGCCTCGGCCTTTCTTATAACATAGCTGCCAATTTTTATGTCGTTCGGCCTTACCCTTTCGTTGTAAAACCTTGTTGCTTTTTGTCTGATGACTTCTGAATGAGTGGCTGCCATATCCCTGTCTTCCCTAAGAAGCACAAGTTATGCCTAGCGGGCTTCATTATTTCACTCTTCTTCATAACTCGACACTCTTTGGTTGTCCAGCACCACTTCTACTAGAACTAGGGCTTCTGCCCCAAAGGTCATCCTGAACGATGTTTCCCTTGTGGCTCCATTTGGGGTAGTTCTGTACGCCCACAATATTTCATCTAGTTCGTCTACCTAAGTCTTACGTCCATCTAAGCGCTTCTTGAGGGCACTCATTATCTTTTTGTTGGTGTTCTTCGCAAGATCGTTGCTTTGAGGGTGAGCTACTGAAGTTAATTGGAGCCTTATTTTTAGTCGCTCACAGAAATCTCTGAACTTGTCGTTATCAAACTTCCGACCGTTGTCTGTAACCAACACCATAGGCATCCCAAAGCGACTTAGTATGTTTCTTCTTACAAAATTTTCCATCTTCTGCTTAGTAATTGTAGCGATCGCTTCCCCCATTTGGTGAAGTATTCCACTACTACTATCAAAAACTTCTTCTGTCCAGGATCGAGGGGGAAAGGTCCTAGTATATCCATTCCCCATTAAGCAAAGGGGATAGGATAACTCACGATTTTCATCCTCTCGGTCGGCTGGTGAGATAGGTTACTATTTTTCTGGCAAGTCTCACACCGATTGACTTTCTCCTGGCAGTCTCTCTTCATTTTTGGCCAGTAATACCCCTGTCTAATCAATCTATGAGCCAGCATTCTGCCTCCTACGTGATTTTTGCACATTCCTTCGTGAACTTCAACCATTGCCTGCTCTGCCTCTTCTTCGCTCAAGCATCGTAATAGTGGCTAGTAATAAGATCGCTTATACATGGTGCCATTAACGATCACATATTCGGCCGCCTTTACCCTTAGCTTCTTGGCCTCCAAGGTTTCTTTCGGTTGTGTTCCCTCAAGGAGGTACTGTCTGATCAGTTCTATCCAACTTGATCGCTCGGCATTTGCTTCGAGGACTTCATTGACTTTCTGGATGCTAGGCTGGTGTAGCCGCTCAACCAAAACATTATTTTTCGCATCTCGATCGAAAGCCAGTTTGGAAAGTACATCTGCCTTAGCATTTTGAGCCCGCTCTATCCTGCTGACCGAGTATTGCTCGAAATTATTCAACTCCTGCTTTATCAACTCCAGGTACTTGATCATGCTGCTTCCCTTGGCCTCGTACTGCCCAGTGACTTGAGCAACCACTATTTGGCTATCGCTGTACACCTTCAGATGCTTTACCTCTATCTCCTTTGCCAATTGGAGGTCAGCTATTAGAGCCTCGTATTCTGCTTCGTTATTGGAGGCTCTAAATTCTAACCGAAGAGCGTATTCTACCTTTTCTTCCCGGTACGAGCTGATCAGTACTACTCCTGCTCCGCACCCCTCAGCGTTGGGCGACCTATCGACAAATAGGCTCCAGGCAGGGCGTTGTTCGCCCTACGAGCCAGATTGACTCATCTCTGCAACGAAGTCCGCCAACACTTGAGCCTTGATCGTAGTCTGAGGCTTATATTGTATATCGAACTCCCCCAGCTCTACCGCTCATTTTATTAATTGCCTCGAGGTCTCAGGCTTTTGGAGGCACTGCCTGAGGGGTTGGTCGGTCCATACCTTAATGGTGTGACTCTGGAAGTAGGGTCTTAGCTTCCGCACCGCAGTTATCAAGGAGAGAGCCAGCTTTTCTATAGGCGTATACTGTGTTTCTGGTCCGCTCAGCACCTTACTGACGTTGTAGATCGGGAATTGCTTAGTTCCCTTCGCTCGAACAAGGACTGCACTAGTCGTCCCTTCTGTGACTGCCAAATACAGAATCAGATTCTCCCCCTCAACTAGGCTTTGTAGGACGGGCAGACTGGTCAGATATTGCTTCAATTGTTGGAGTGCTCTTTCGCATTCATCCGGCCAGTGGAATTGGGTCACATCCGCTTTCCTCAAAATTTTGAAAAACGGGAGGCACTTGTCCCCCATCCTAGAGACGAATTTGCTCAGAGAAACTATCCGTCCGGTCAGTATCTGAACATCTTTCAAGCAACGCGACGAGGGCATCTGGACGATAGCTTCGATCATTTCTAGATTAGCTTCAATCCCCCGCTGAGTAATAATAAACCCCAGGAATTTTCCAGATGTCACACCAAAGACACATTTTTCTGGGTTCAACTTCATTTGAAATTTGTTAAGGGTCTGGAAGACTTCTTTGAGATCTTCCACGTGCTCAGCTGCCGTCTTACTTTTGACGACCATATCATCCACATAGCCTCAACTGATCGACCGATCTGTTTCTTAAAAACTTCCATGACAAGCCGCTGATAAATGGCCCCTGCATTCTTCAAACCAAACGGCATCACCTGGTAGCAATACGTGCCCTGGTCAGTTATAAAAGCTGTCTTCTCTTCATCTTCGAGACTCATTTGAATTTGATGGTAGCCCGAGAAAGTATCCAAGAAGCTGAGAAGTTCGTGCCCTGACGTCGAGTCTACCAGTTGATCGATTTTGGGCAAAGGGAAGCTGTCCTTTGGGCACGCTTTATTTAAGTCAGTGAAGTCAATGCACATTCTCCACTTTCCGTTTTTCTTCTTCACAAGTACAACATTTGCCAACTATTCAGGGTATTTGACTTCCCGAATGAACCCAGCACTGAGCAGCTTTTCAATTTCTTTTTTAATCACCTCCTGCCTCTCTTTGCTTTGTCACCGCTTCTTCTGTCTAACTGACTTGTAATCTTGTCGGATACCGAGAGAGTGCGACGCGACCGATCGAGAAATTTTAGGCATAACGCTCGGTACCTAGGCGAAGACCGATCTGTTTTCTACCAAGCAATCCGCGATTTCTTTGACTAGGCCCTTCTGAAGCTCGGAACCTAGATTTGTGAATTTGGAGCGGTCCGCTTCATCTAGCATGACCCGCTGCATTTCTTCTACAGGGTTCATCCTCTCCGTCTCTTCATTGGCTCTCACGTCAAGAGAGCTCGTCAGGACTACCACCCCGTCTAGTGTCCTTGTTTCTACCAAGTAGCATTCCCTAGCGATTCTCTGTTGACCCCTGACAACACCAATTCCATGGGGTGTTGGGAACTTCATTGCTTGGTAATAGGTGGAGACAACTGCTCTGAGGGCGTTTTGAGTGGCTCGACCGATTATGGCATTGTACGCCCCGCCAAACTTCACTACCAGGAACTCAACGTCCTTCTCTACCTGACAGGGCTTTTTTCCGAATTTTACTTTCAAAAAGACTCGGGCAAATAGGTAGGTGGATGCTCCAGTTACCCCTTTAATAGGTCCTTCTATAGGCAGTAGTCAATCCTCTAGTATCTCCATCTGCTTAAAGGCATCATAATACAATAGGTCGACCGAGCTACCCGTGTCGATCATTACCCGCTTCACGTCGTTACCATCCATATTCAGATTTACTACGAGCGCGTCATCATGAGGACAATTAACACCATCTAGATCAGATTCGTCGAATGGTATCATCCCATCGTGTTGCTTCTTTCTTTTGGTCGACAAGTCTTTACCAACTTGTCTGGCACACCTCTTTCTTCCTTTAGCGGTGGACCCGCCTGCTGCACTACCACCAAAGATCATGTTAATGACCCTAACCGGTCGGTCGTCCTGCTGTCCGGTGTTTCTGTCGCCTCTTGTCCTGGGTTGTCCTCTCGCTTCGCGTCGATCGCCAATATTCCCATTCTGCCTCCCTCCATTCCTATCGTTTCGCCTCCAAGGCTGTCACCAGTTATCAGGTCGATCACTCTTATTCTTATTGTCTCGATCGACATTCTTCCCGTGCTTCAAAAATTGACCTAGCTGCCCCCTTTGGATAAGGAGTTCGATTTTTTTCAAGTGCCAGCAATCCTCCATGTCATGACCGATATCTCTATGGAAGTGACAATATAAATCAGGATCCCTCTTTTTGAAAGAAGTCTTCAACTTGTTAGGTTCTCGGAGGGGTTCCTCATCTGCTCTCATGGTTGCTAACACTTTCGCATAACGCCTATTGAGCGGGGTGAAGAATTCTCGTCGATTTCCTTGTCGATCGGTCGGCTTTCTCCAGCTCAACTGATCCTTCTGTCGCTTGTGGGAATCATCCGATCGATCGCCCGGCCCGCGGTCGTCAGCTCTACGTTTTGTTTTTTTTAACACTTCCTCGAGTTGGATATACTTGTCCATCTGATTTCTTATCTCTTGAATAGACTTAGGCTGATCGAGGGCTAGTGACTTCTTAAACTCCTCGTCCCTTGTGTTGCTCATCAGTGCCGCCAACATGGACGAACAAGTGAGGTCGGGGACTTCGACAGCTTCATTATTAAACCGAGTGATGAACTCCCGCAAACTTTCGTTCCTTCCTTGGGTCAGCTGCTTCACTTCCAAAGCGGTCTTTTGAGGTCGTTTACTTGTGGCAAAATGGTTGAGGAATAGCGATTTAAAGTCCTCAAAACAAGTGATGCAGCTCGGAGGTAAACTGTTGAACCATCGTCGAGCTCTTTCTTGAAAGGTCGTGCAGAAAGCCTTACATTGAATGGCGTCAGGGACGCAATGTAGATTCATGATCGACTGGAAGTGCTGCAGATAGTCTAGGGGATCGGTCTTTCCAGTATATTTTTCGAGTGTTGGTATTTTGGTGCCGGCAGCGGGGAGGCTATCCAAGATTGCCAGGATGAAGGGAGAGCTATATTGCGTTGATGGATGATCTGGACGAGAATTCATGGCCACATTGATCCGATCGTCCATAATCTTTTCTAGGGCTTCCGCAGAATGGCGATCGGTCATCATACCAATCTGTCGTGCGAGTGTCTGTTGTTGTTCCTGCTGAGACTGTAGAATTTGGCAAATCAATAGATCAGCCGCCTCCTCGATCTGCTTTCGGGTGAGGGAGGATTGTTGTGGTGCAGGAGGATTTGCATCCAGGGGGCGTTGTGAACTTGGATGCGTACTAGTCTCAGCATTGTCCTCCAGGGCTACGTTTTGTTCTTCTTGATCTGAATTATGAGGTTGTGGTTGATCATTCGGGTGTGACGATTGTGTGCGCGAATCGTGATGCGTTGGCGGTAGAGTGGCAGATAACTGCAAACCCATCCGCTGTAGCGCAAGTGCCGCAACGACAGCTATATCAGGGTTGGCTGCTGTCGCCTGACTGATCTGCGTGTTTCTGGAAGTGGTGCCCTGATGTCGGGCCCCACTGTAGGCACCAACTGGTTCTGCCTGATTTTGGTGAGGCTGAACGTTGCTGTTTGGATCCATGAGATTGCTGTCTTGAGTGAGAGAGTACCTGCAAAACAGAACAAGGCGCGTCGGGGGTTAATAACCGGCAGGCCCCTCCGACGCTCAAGTTAGTCTTTTAGGTGAGGGTTTGATAGCTATGAACAGAGAAGCTAGAGTTCTGATCACGTACTCGTATCATGACAGAGTTATACCTTATATATGGGATAGATGCTAGGTTTAGGTCTTTACGTATGCATGAGAGACTTCTACCTGCGAGGTGGCCGTGGATGCGTGGGCTGGGGCCTGGGCCTAGCATAGATAATGCGGGTGGACCGATTGATCCATGAATCGTTTTAAGTGAGTTTGGGCCTAACACGACCGATCCAACCAAATATTATTCGTAATTATTCATTCGCGTAATAGATACGGCTAAAAGAACATAATACAAAGGAACCCTAAGACACAAGATTTAAGCATAGCCTGCTGTAATCTCTCAAAAAATAAAACACTATACTCTTTAGCTAAATTTGATATTCGAGTTGTTTGATCGTATTCCCTACGTCATAAAATAGTGTGACAAGCAGTGATACGGATACCGTTCCGTTCCGGCCGGTACCGGCCGGAACGTTCCGTTTTGGCCGAGAACCGGTACCGGAACGGCCTTAGAAGTACCGGGTGTCGATACCGGTCGGTACCGTTAAAACCGGAACTTTAGGGACCGTTTCGCAAAAATTAAAATCTCTAAGGACGAAATTGCAAAAAAAAAAATTAAAACCTAAAAATCTACCCGACACCCGCACCCACCCACGCAACCCGACCTTCTCTTCTTCTACGCTCGGTATCACTCTCTCGTCTCTCCTCCCTCCCGCTCGGCCGTTGCTCCTCCGTCTCGTCGTTGCTGCTCCTCCATCGTCGGATATGGTGTCGCTATCGTCAGATCTGGTCCTCCACTCCTCCTTCCTCCTCGGATCTGCTCGTCGCTCCTCGGATCTGCATCTGCTCCTCCCTCGTCGCCGCTCGTTGCCGCCTGCTCCTCCGCCCTCCTCGTGGTCGACACACCAGCACCAGACGACCACCGAAGAAAGACCCGACGACCGACCATCACCTAAGACCCGATTGTTGTGGGTGTATGTTTTTGACTTTGTGTATGAATTTTTCTGAAATATTGTTGTTGATTGCTGCTGTGTGATCCTAGATTCGTAGGTGTTGTTGAGTTTATGAAAATTTTTTGTGGTTGTTGAGTTGTTTCTGCCGAGAATGAGGGAAAAAAATGGTGGAATTGGGGAAAATCCGAAAATGGTAGAGGTTGTGACTTGTGAGGTTGATTTCGGATGAATATTTGATTGGGAAAAAATAAGTTGATTTCGGAATTCAGAGGAAGGTTTGATTGGGGAAAATCCGAAAATGTGAAATTGAGTTTGTGAAGGCTTGAAGGTTGAATTGGATTGATTGTGTTTGTAAAATTGAGCTTGTAAAATTGAGGTTGATAATTGAGTTTGAAATTGTGAAATTGAGTTTGTGAAATATATCAATATAGACTATTTTGCAATTTTTAAAAAGTTTAGGGATTATTTTATAAATTTAAAAAATATCCTGAAACGGTACCCGGTACCGATCGGAACCGGTACCGTTCCGTTCCAGAGCCCAATCCGGTACCGAGTCCGGTACGGTATTCATAACATTGGTTGAAAGGCTTGGCTTTGTAGGAACCTTTCAGTTGAGTTAGATATTAAATGTTGGGAAGACTCCCCGCAGATTCTAAAAGGGGAACTTTAGGATGAGTCTTTTCATTTATTAAATGAGAGCAAGTTACTTTAAGATTATAAGATACATATAATAATTTTAAGCTTGTTTCATACTATTTTTATGATTAAAAGGCCTATATGAATAAAAATGATGTCGTATGTTTTGAGATGATCTTTCAAAAAAATTGTACCTATTTTTGGTTTGAAGGATAGGTCCTCTCGATTTAGAATATGACACATATATGAAAACATTTTTTTTATTTCTTGAGGACTAAAGATGATGGATGAGCATGACATTTTTGTACACATTAAAAAACTCAGAATGCTTATGTGATGATTTAGGTATAGATTTGTTAAGTAATACTTGACCTTCACAAAAATTTTCTTGGCATTATATTGTGCACTTTTGTAAGTGAAACTAATCTTATGCCTATTATTAACATACTTTTGGTTTACAAGAATGATATTCAATTTTTCACTTACTAGAGTGAACATAAAAATGATTATTTTAAAACATTGGTTTTCTTCTTAAATTCCTTATGCAATAAATCACCCACTTTATCATTAACAACAACCAAACTCTTATATTTTATCATGTTATACATGTCATATTTCAATTTCTAATTCTAAATCATGCATGCATATAAGAGTTTTAAAACCTCTTTATACTTAGAAGATAATTTCTTCCTACTCAATTTTGTTATTTTTAGACATTCAAGAAGCTCTTCAAAAAATAAATCATCATCACAACCATTATCATTAAGATAGTTTGAACTAGAGGATACCTCATTGTTATTTTCTATAAAGAGCATGTGAGCCACCTCATTTTTTGATTCTTTACTTTCAAGATTGTTTGTATCATCCCATGTGATCTTTAGGACTCTCTTATTGTTTAGGTCTTTCTCCTTGTTTTTACTCCATTTTTTGTTATCATCTAGATTTCATATTGCTTATCATAAATAATATTAATAGCTTTAACACCAATATCATTATGAAAATCATTAACATATATAAGATTAAGTATATGCCAAATATCTTGAACATTTTTACATATTGAAACTTTAGAAAGCACATTTCTATCTAACTCTAAAAGTAAAATGTGAATTGCCTTACTATTTTAAAAAAAGAGTATTTTTATTGCTATTCCACTCACTCTTCTTTACAATATCCTATAAATCAAAATTTCTAGACATGAGAAGGAATTTCATCCTAATTTTTCCCAAAGGAAGTAATGATTTGCAACTTTTATTCTTAAAATAAGTTCTTCAAAACTTCTTAACTTATTTTGCAAATTAAAATACATTCCTTCATAAAAATTTGATTAAAAACTGTTCCAAATTTTTTCCAAAATTTTGTTTAAAGATCAAAAGTTTTTGTTTAAAGATTAAAACAAATTTTCTCTTGATTATAAAAGAATTGCTGCATTTTGCATTATATGCAAATGATCATGTATTGGTTGAGCCACTAACTTAACAAAATGAATAAGATAAGGTTACAAGAAAAATTGGAATGATGTGTTTAAATCTTGATATGTTTAATTCCTTTTTGTTCATAATTCTTTATTTGAATTTTATGTATTCTCCACTTTACTCATTTTCTCCATCCTTTGATTGCTCAATTGATTAAACTAACTCCTTTCCTCACTTTGTCCTTTCATTGAACTTCATCGTTCATATATTACTTGATTTCATTATAATAGAGTCACAAGTATCACCAAAGGCAAATTCATTAATAACAATATATTTTATTATCATAAAAATCATGGGTTAAGACTTCATTAGGTCAAAAATCACATTCCTATAGCAAGTCCATTTGTCAAGTACTAAACTAAAAATGTAGTACCATAACCATTTAAAGTCAATGATGTTAAAATTTTCCTCAAACTACAATAATACTAAAAAATAAAGGAATGTAGAGGCAAACATGATTCCCACTTATTAAGAAGGATTCCATTTTACAGATGTCAAGAAAAATGTAGTTACTGCCTTTAAAATGTAAGACAAATTTATGTAGCCTACAAACTATTCCTACTAAATAAACATCTTCCCAAAGAATTAGTGGAACCTCTATGCTCATTAGTACCTTAACTTGCACTGTCAATTGATTATTACACATCATGTTACAGATTTACATGGTTAACCGATACGTTAACTTGCCAACAAGACAAAAAGAACTTATGTAATTAGTCATGTTATGTTACCTAATCATCAATTTGACATTAAAAGCCCCAAATACAAGTCCAAGATGTTGGTGTTATAGAAATAAGCATAGGGAACTTGCAAGAAGTATCAAAACCTCATGATTATGAGAGTCAAATATCTTATCAAGAAAAGGAATCACCTTATTATATAATAATCATGCATTAGTAAACCATATATATGTTGTAGTAAATGAATGAGAAGTTTAGATTAATGGATAAAATATCCTTAACCCACTCCTGAAAATATTTCGTGAAGTAAGGATAACATGAAAAGGAAAAAAATTGTCGTAAAGCAAGTTTACTGATAGTTATAGTTTACATTATGTTTTAATGGATATTTTAGTGTGTTTTTAGTTTTTAATTAGATGATTTGTGCATATTTTGGTTTAGAATTGTGTCAATGTGATTATATGTTTGTGTTTTTAAGTGTTATGTGGTTTAGAGCATATTATTGGACTTTAATTTTGTGCATTTGAGGTGTTTAATGTGACTGTTAGTGTATGAACTCAAATAAAGAAGATTGAAGGAAGTTGGAGAAAGCTTGTACAAAAAGGAACAAGATCACAATCGTGACCCTGCATATAAGGAGAATTGATGGATTGCTATGGTAAAATTATTTAGATACTTAAAATTGAGTACCCTGCATTAACAATAAAGCAAAGTATGATATCTAAGTGTAACTGATTTAACTCAACTCCAAATGTTGGAACAAAAGTGTATAGACGATACAATCTAGTTGAAATTAACAACTAAAGAAGATTGAGACAATTTGAACCTTTTGTGTTGGCAATGCAAGCAAAACAGGTGTATTATGTCCCTTTTATCAGCTTATGACAAGATAAGTCAGATTGGTTGGTCGTTTGCAAAGTTAAACCTAAAGGTGCTTTTGAATCACATGAAAAAGGAGAACAAAGAATTGAAAGTGAAGCCTTTCAGAAAGATGTTTATTTTATAAATGCATCTGTTACATTTTACGATAATGAACCTTTGAACTACCCATCTCATTAATATGTTGAAATTTCATCTGGAGAGGATGACGAGGGCTAGAGATTTGAAGAGGAGCCGGAGTTTGATTCTTATTCTTCAGAAAAAGAAGATGATTGTAATTTAGAATTAAGTTATGATTGCGATTAATTTGTGTTTGTAATTGAATATTTTATTCAACAAATCAGTTATTTACTTTTTAGTATATTGTGTCAAATATTGAATTCAAATTCTTAATCAAGGAATGTCGACATGGTGACTGATTCCAAGTGTCCCTACTGAAGGAATAAATAATACAGGAAAAATCTCCACTTTATACTCTAATGATTGTTTGCCTTCCATGGACGATCTTCTACTTCAAGGTGTTTAGTATCATCTGAACAACAGCACTTTCCTTATTATGTACATCTCATTTCCTATTATGAAACTATTATATATATTCACATTTGACGGTATATATTACATGTTGTTTTAAGCTTCCTTGAATCTCGAAGATGACATGTATGCCGATGGAGGTGGGAGCAATGTCAGAACAGTCCATAAAGGATTAGGGAAATCGGTTGTTTTGAAAAATTCATCAATTCCATAGACCTCATTTGGACATTCACGTATGTATGTCACTCCAATTTTGCCTCATTTAACGATTTTCTAATATGATAATATCTAAGTTCTATATTGATTGTGTTTTAGGTAAACCGTTTTGTATTGGTAGTTCATCTAGAGAGTTTGTTTTTCTTACTAAATCTAGCAACTCATTCACTATATCCTCTACAAGTTTAGCTATAGTGAAAACGTTGTTGCAAGAAGGTATTGAAAACCCTACACGTGAGGGAAGAACTTTAACTGTTTCAATTGGTGAATTCAAACATGTCAGGACCCTTCTCGAGAATCCAGACATTAGGGACTTATTTACCTTTACCGACTCTCATGTCATTTGGAATCTAAGAAAATAATTATATCATTGTCATTTATCGATGCAATACACTGGACTCAGCTTTAAAGTTGATTTATTGTTATATCTGTAAGAATTTGTCAAACCTCCTCCCTACTAATTAGGGGTCAAGCTGCTTTCTATTGAGTGTGAGCTATTATTGTTCTTATTCTATAACTGTAACAATTGTTAACCTTTTAAGTCAAAGTTTGTACTTGAATATAATATTCAACAAATCGCCTTATTTCCTTTTGCATATATTGTGTAAAATATTGAATTCAAATTCTTATATTTCTTGAAAATTCAATAAACAATGAATTCCATGTCAAACTATGCCACCAAAGAGACAACGTGATGTAATGTGGCCTAGGTTTAGACGCATGTTCGAACGTACTTACTCTGAAGGTCAACCATCACAGTCTGCAGCTACAACTAAATCACCTCCTCCCCCTTCAGGGCCTACAGTTGCAAATGACGTATCACCTGCTGCTCCTCATGCTGTACCATCAACCACTCCTACCTCACCCACTA
>JANZLF010000008.1:30738712-30756400 GCA_026546835.1 Erythroxylum foetidum | reverse complement strand
TTCACTCAAATTCAATATCATAAAAATCATAATTACTCAAATTGAGCTTAGGAAACATCAATTCCTCACATATTCAAACTATCTAAATCTCCAATTTTCAAAAACCCCAATTTACTAAAATTGGCCTAAACCCTAACTTACATAAATCCAAAATTAAATCAATTAATCATGAAATTTCCAAAAATTGAGTTTAGAATCAACAAACCCATATCCTTTCTAAGGTTTCTAAACCAAGGATTCATTAAAAACACAAAGTTGAAAAATTCCTCTTACCTTCCTCTTCTAAATTTTCGGATTTATAGGGCTTTAGAGGAAGCTTCCACCTTCTTTCATCCTTCTTCCTTTGAATCTACTCAAAAACAAGCTTGAAGTCTCCAAAAATCAAAATCCCCAAGCTTTCTCTTCTTCTCCATCGCCCATCATCGAACTCTTTCCTTTCCTTTCTTCTTATTCTCTTCTTCTTTTCTTTCTTATTTGCTCAAGTGTCGTGGCACCCTTAGCAAAAACGACATCTACCTTATATATATAAGGCCATGTCATTTAATGAGGATCAAATGACCCTTTTGTCCCTCTCTTTAAGTGGACTTCCTAATTTGCCCCTAACATTTACTTTAATTCATGCTCACTTGCGGATATGATTCGTACTATCAATTTGAAGGAGTTTGTTAAAACTTCCTTCTAGAGAAATTTTCCTCTATGTATTAATTTCATAATGCCACAAGAATCATCTAATTTGGAGCACTACATCAAAAGTTATGCTCAAAACATTTCAGATATGTCTTATGTTAATTCATTTTCCAGCACAATTATTTCCATCCAAAAATTGACATTCTTAAAGACAATATTGAAACTTTATTTCTTCATAACAAATGTAGCCCTATTTCTCTAGTTTAATCCAAATTAATAATCACCTCAATTGGATTACTAGAACAAAAGTTATAGCCAAAATACTGTCAGATATTCCTAATCCAAGACTACACACTAATTCAAACTTCAATTCATAAATTGAAAGTCTTAGGGGCAAAATTAAAATTCACTTTCTTCATATGACTTGTAGCCCCATGTATTAATTTCATTTTTGCCTCAAGAATCACTTCAATCGGATCACCACAGATCCCGAATTTTTCAAAATACTGAACTATGTTCAGAAAATGGTCTAACTCATTTTGGTTAAATTAATCACCCTTAATTTAATCTCATAAATTCACAAAGTTTCCATAGAATGAAATTCATTGTCTTAGGAATCCAACGCTTCAAGAATCAATTCAATCGGATGTCGTACGGAAAAGATATGAGCGAAAGATTGAAGAGGGGTCATATTTTCTATAATCTGAAAATAATTATTAAATAATCCAAAAATAATAATTAAAAAATAAAAATTAATAATAAATTACATAAAAAGGCCCTCCTCGTGAGGGCGATACGTTGCCCTCGCGAGAGAGCTTTTGAAACTTTTTTTAAATATATATATATATTCGAATTTTTTTCAAAAATCGTAGCTCTTGATTCTAAATTCCAAATTTGACAAATTTGGTCTCTATGGAAAGCTTAAAGGAAGCTCTACAACTTCCATGAAGAATTCCACAACCAATTCCATCTCTAAAATGATCCAATTTCTAATCAAAGATTCTGCCCAAATTAATATGCCCTAAACCATAACTCAACTTTGAAAATTTCTATCTTTCAACTCCAAAGTCCAAACATATCATATTTTACATCAATACAAAGATCAGAAAGTCACCTAAAACTTTCATGAAGAACAGAAAATTTAATTTGACCTCCAAGGAAGTCAATTTTTTAGTCAAAAGTTCTGTCCTCTAAATATCATATTAAAACCATAACAGAAACTTGTAAAAATCATAACTTATTATTCCTTGATCTAAAAATCGCATGGTTTATATAAAAGTAAAGATCATTTCAAAATCTTCAACTTTTATGCAGAACTTAAAGGCTAAATCAACCTCTAACTAAGTCAGAATTTCTCTCAAAACACAGCATGCACAAAACTACACTTAAAAACATTTTTAAAAGTCAAAGTAGAATAACCTTAACTTTGACTAACCATAACTTTCACTCTCGATATCGAAAAATTACAAACTTTATGGCAACAGAAAGCTCTCAACATAATCTAGAAGTTTCATGTAGATAATTTTCTCAAATTTTGCCTCAAACAAAAAGTCAACTCTCAAGTCAAATTTTTTATCACTATTCATCCCCAAAAGTCAAACTTTCTAACTTCTTCAAATTTTTACATTTTTTTTAATTTTTGTCATTTAACTTTATTTCAATCAACTCATCCACTTGAACATTCATAACCAATCCAAATTTATTCAAAATCTCAAAGATATCAAAATCACATCATTTCTTTCTTATCAATATCCTTTAAGTTTAAGTCATCTATTACACAATACATATACAAAACACTCCTTAAATTTCATTTTCATAATTCAAATTGTCACTCAAAGATCGGGATCCAACAGTAAACCAACATATTTTGTAAATGTGTAAGGCCCCAAAATATACCTTAGTTGAAATATTACATGTTCATGAAAGTACATGTACGATAGGTGGTTCAAAATTGAGATAAGATTGAGAATGTCACATGACTTGAATTTTTGTTTGATGAATTATCATTCGTGAATTGGAACTAATTCATTCCATTAGAGAATTGAGGTAATTAAATGTACCTTTAGTTTATGAAAAATTATCAAGTAACAAGTTAAGTTGGTACATGGAAATTAGAATGACTAAGCCTAGGATTAGTGACATTTGGCTTAGCTAATACATTAACAAATGGCTTAATTGAATGGTGACAAATGGTAGCCACATATGATGACATGTAGATGGCTTCATTGAAGGACATGTAGCATACCTTCAGGTGTGACCTGTGGCTATAGTAAATCACGACACCTTGCAAAGCAAGTGCTGATTCACTTAAGCTCATTTGGAGTTTCTGCAGTCTCTCTCTCTATGCTTGCATTCTCTCCATCGAAATCCCTCCCACTTTCTCTAAACTTCTAGAATTTTGCTGGAGTTTGGCTTAGCAACCCTTGGAAGCTTTGTAAGTTATTACATTAAGAAGTAGGTCTTGTGATTCTTTGTATTATTACCTTATTGATGTTGAAAGTTGCACATTAAACTTAAGTATGTGCTGGTTGTTTGGAAGCTTGGTTTAGCTAGGTTCTTGAAGTTGAATTTGAAGTTTAGTAAGCTAAGGGAATTATAAACTTGGAATCATATTATAACATGTATTTTTTGATGTTTGAAATGGATCAAATGTGTATTGAATTAAGAAAGAATTGAGGTTAGATACATATTGGATACTGGTTAAAAAGAGTAGTTCCACTGGATAGGTTTCGGTATTTTAGCCATATCTTGACCTGTAGGTATCCAAATGGGATGAATTTAAATGAAGATTAAACTAGATACATATATATACAACTTTCATGAAGGAGTCAAATTTTATTTCTGTCACTAAGAGTGTCAAATTTTGGATTGAAGTTGAGTTTCTGGATTCTGTTACTATTTGAGGATAGTCTGTAGTATTTTGGGTATAACTTTCAAAATAATGAACCAAATTACATACAATTAGTGTCATCAGAAACCTAAGACAAAAAGGAAAATTTTTTTAGAAGAATGTTTAGCCTAAATCCTTCATTTTCATTATCAAAATGACCGTTTAAAATTGACCAGAAAGATTATTTTTGGGAAAAGCTGGAAGAAGTTGGAATAAAAGGTAGTGCACAATCGTGCACAAGCATGATCGTGACTCTAAGGGGTCATGAAGGGGTTGCACGATCATGCATGCACTTCCAATTGATCCTCCTATGTCATGATCATGCTTATGCACAATTGTGCACAAGCACGATTGTGACAGTGGATGTATTCTGCTGTTTGATTGCTTTGAACATCTTTCACTCTTTTGATCATAACTTCTTCTCCGAACTTCTGATTGACTTGAAATTTGGACCACAAACTCCTGACACATTGCTCTTCCTCTCCACCAAGTTTAATTATCTTATGAAATCATTAAAAATGAATAGTTGTTTACCAAATGAATAAATGAGAGTTTGGATATTGTATGACATGTTAGTTTGTTTAGAATCTATGATTATGTCACATTGAACAAAGTTGAATATTTTGAAATTTGTTCCTCATATGAGGATTATAAAATGAACTTGTTTTGTTTTAAAACTGTTAAGTTCTAGTTGTGGGCAAATAGGCATGTCTATAAGGGTCTGCAGCTGCTCTTGTGACACTTCGATGTCTCCTGTCACTAACACTTCGGTGTCTTCTATTATTGAAACTTCGGTGTCTCCTGTTATTGAGGCATAAGTCTCTCATATTTTGTGATAAGGATCACAGTATCTCCTATATTAGACTTGTTACCTACTTCTGTAAAATGAATTGGCAGTCTAACTTGTTTTGTATTTTGATACATGTTTAGTTTGGCTATAAATTAAGTCTGTTCTGGTTCAAATCATGCCCTATTCTGATATTCAGATCAAACATTTGTACATTCTTATATGGGATTTAAATGATTTGCTTCAACATGAGAAATATTTTATATTGTTAAGTTATATTCGGTTCTGAAATACATTGTGTTTGAATTCTGATACTGGTGAGTTTTGCTTTGGAACAAATATATATTCTGTTATGCTATGTTATATTCTATTATGTGATTCAAGGTATTTGGATTGCTTTTCAATATGTGAATGTTTAGATGACTGTTAGAGATAGTTGTCAATATGTATCCTACTTAGTTATTCCCCACTAAGTTATATGCGTAGCACGGTGGATTTGTCCCGTGTAGGTTCAAAGAGAAGGGTATAAAGACTGGGGCAAAGACAACCACAGTGGCTAATGAAGATTGTGTTTTGTTATGACTAATATTCAGTTTGTTGTTGTTACTGACTTGTACTCAATATGATGAGACAATTGTATTTTTGCATATATGGTTTGTAATATTTATCCACAGAAAGACATTTGGATTTCAAGGCATGAAAAATATTTATGTTATGTCATTACATATTGTATAGTATATTTAAAACATAATGAAATGTAATGTAATATATGTTTGCTTCAGTTTCTGGGAATGCATATAATGAATGTTTCGTATGTTTTGAAATGTTTCCGTAGTATTTTATGTAACACTCGCATATCCTCCCGAGGGGTATATGGGGGTTACAAAATGTATATATTAAGTCTACAAATGTTAAGTTTGCACATATTAAGCAGGCATATGCTAAGTTTATATATGTTGCGCCTGAATTTACTAAGTCTACATATATGGATCTTGCATATGCTAAGACTATATGTGTTGAGCCTACATCTATTTAGAATGTACATATCAAGACTACATATGTTAAGTCTACATATAGGAGCCTGCATTTGTTAAGCTTGCATATATTGAGCCTGTATATATTGAACCTACATATGTTGATTATTAAGCTTGCACATATTGAGAATACATATGCTTACATATTGTATAGTATGTTTAAAACATAATGAAATGTAATGTAATATATGTTTGCTTTCGTTTCTCGGAATGCATGTAATGAATGTTTCGTATGTTTTGAAATGTTTTCTTAGTGTTTTGTGTGACACTTGCATATCCTCCTAGGGGATATGTGGCTGTTACATCTTTTGGTATCAGAGCATGGTTTAGACGATTCTGATTTAACCAGCATGTAACTACTTCTTATACTTGGGTGTAAAAGTTATGTTTTGGCCTAATACGGTTTGTCCCATGTTTTGATTATAGAATTAAAGATGGAAAGATCTCACGAAGCCGTTGACTAGATTGCTGAGATTAATAATCCTGAGCAAACTCATCCATCGATATCTGGACCCTCTGGGGTCAATCGAGGTGAAGCTGAGGTGTCACCTCCTCCTCCAGTTCGGGGAGAGGCTTTAGTTAAGTTGTCTCAAGATATAATAACGTTACTACATCGGATGATTACACCCAAGGCTCCGATTGATTAGCTGTAGAAGTATGGAGTTGAGGAATTTACTGGTACATCTTAGGAGGAGTCTGAAAGAGTTGAGTTCTGGATAGAGAAAGTAAAGAGGGTGTTAGATGAAATCAGTTATCTACTAGATCAGATGGTGCACTGTGCTGTCTCTCTTCTTCGAGGAGCAGCCTATGAATGATGGAAGTTCGTTTTGAGGAATCCTTAACTACCGGTGCCTCTAACTTGGGATTTCTTTACTCAAGAGTTCAAAGCTAAGTAAGTTACGAAGGCTTATAGAAAGGAGAAGTGGAAGCAATTTTTGAACTTGAAACAGAGGGACTTGTCGATTGCTGATGACGATTAAAAATTAAATCGACTCAGTAAGTATGCCCCCAAACTGGTACTTACTGAGGAGTTCTGGTGTCATCAATTTGAGGATGGTTTGAATGATTCCATCAAAGAGCATCTGGAAGCATTTACCCTTTTATAGCAAGTAACTTACCATCAGCTAGTGCAAGCTATTATAAAAATAGAAAGGCAAGAGATTGTCAGGAGAGAAATGAGTCAATGAAGGGGCTTTACTAGAGGAGGTCTATCCTTGGGCAAGCAAAATCGGGAAGGTGATTCCTCTACACCAGAAGTTACTCAGAGATCTGTGGCTTGAGGAAGGAGACAAAATTTTCCCTCATCGACTGCAAGGACAAAGGACAGGAACAGAAGGAAAGTAAGAGGAAGAGAAAATTAGTTTAAGGAGAATCTACTGTAGAAAGTAAGTACAAATTAAGAAGATAAAAGAAGGAACCTAATCAAAGATCCTTCTCCATGCCCCTCGAGGAAGGTGATAGCCAACGACAGAGAGAATCTCACCAATAAACTGGACTTGAGAAAAAAAGTAAGTAACCAGATGAAGAAGAAGCAAGGAAGGATGAATAGAACTGTCTCACTTACGAGTGTTGGTTGAGGAATGAGACCTTCATAGCCACTCAAGGAACCAAACCTAATTGGGGAAGATGACAGGTAGCGAGAAGTGGAGGAGATGGGAATTTTCTTCTTTAATTTAGACCCTTCAGCAATTAAGAAACATTATCGTGTTGTAAATGTGGGGACCTAGAAACGATTTTTTTTTTGTTAAGAATGTGGTTAGTAGTCATTGGGAGGTTTAGCAAAGGAGTATAACTCCGAAAGTTGTACTATTCCTTGACTCATTTTCAATATATATACTTTATTTAGTTTTTTTTTAATATACAGATCATAAACTTATAGTATCAAAAGGTATTGATGTCATGAGGAATAGGTAAAACTAATTGAACCTAATTTTGTCTAAGGTAAAAAAAAAAAGATTTGAGTGAGCTATTGACATAAAATTAAAACAATTAAATAAAATCAATCAAATAACAAATAGCAAATAAGTTGTAGCAATTATTTAAGGATGATCAAGAATGAATGCATAGGATTTATTCTTTTATTATTTTGTTCCCTTAACAATTATTGATCCAATTATGTGCCGATCCTAGATTTTCTAAGGGGTTGATTGCTCTCTCTCAAAACCTCACCAATTAACCCTCATAGTTTAACCCTAATTGAATATTAAAATTCTAGATTTTGCAACCACTCGATTCATAAAACTTTCCTAACGTTTCAGTTAGATTTGAAGTTATTTATTGAATAATCAAGTTCTCTCTTTAAATGATAATTGTTTTGTTAATTGCGTGAATTATTAAACTACCGACTCTCATTGCACAATTTAATCAAATTGAATCACTCTCTTAATTTGTTGTCAAAGTATATGCGCCCACAATTACAACACCATAATAGTGTATTGAATTAACAAATATCAAAAATCACAAAATAACTATGGAATAATAATATAGAAATTAGAGCATCATAAACGTAATAGACATCTGGAAATTCAGTTTACACATTAAGTATGATGAAAATAACAAAGGAGAAAGAAAGAAACTCTATTCGGAGCTTGATCTGGAAAATTGGAAATACAGACGTCCATTTTGATCTTCCTTGTTTGATCCACTTTTGCAAGATGACAAATGCATTTTTTAGGGCTCATAAGGTTCTTAAATAGTCTCTAAGGGTCTAGGGGGTGTAATTAAGGTTTTCCAATCTCTTGTTCTTTACCTATCTAATTTCCAGCACTAACAAACACATAAAACACCTCAAGAAACATATAATTAAGATTGAAAACATGCTCTAAACTACATAAACACTTAGAATATAAATAAACACTCACATTAACAAAATTCTAAGCCCATATATGCAATAATCATCTAATAATCACCTATAAAAACATTAAAACACCTATCAAAACATAGTATAAACTACACCTATCAACACCATTTTCAACTTTAAGGATAAAATCTTATAGATCATTTTATAAATTATATTATAACAAGAGATTAGCCTTTATTCTCTTAATATTGTAGGATTAGGTGCTCTTGGTATAAGGAAAATGTGAGTCTTGTTCAATGCAGCACCTGAAATCATTGTAGGGGTTCCTTAATTTTATATTACCTTAAGGTAGAGTAAAGCTGCTAAAATCCATAAAGATCATACCAAGAGAGATTTATATTATTACGGAGCCTTTAAGTCACTCCAAAGTATGTTCCTCTGAAATATCATATTAAATGCATTAATAAATAAAAACAAAATGATCTCATCCAGAAAGGAGATTAATATTCAAATGTATTACTTGATCCTTAGTTTTTTTTGTTCTTTTCTTAGACAAGTATCTTGTTCCTTTCCTTCCAAATGGAATACATAATGCTACCATAAGCAATGTTATAGATTATTTTATCACCAGTTGATATACGCCTATCATGCTATAATTTTTCTGGTATGTCAACAAGGCTTGGACTAAAAAGTTTACATAGCTCCTTTATCACTAACCATATAAATGTTGAGAATTCACAATTGAAGAAGAGGTGTTGTGGGGATTCTTAGTCTTCATTGCATAGGCAACATAATGGTGAAGAGTTGAGGAATCTAAGCCTATCCATTGTCCTTAGTTTTTATTTGTAAACAAGCCATATTAATGACGAAACTTTAGGCAGTAACTTCTTGCACCAAACGGTCCCATACCAAGACGTCTCCTACATATTGGGAATAAAGCAATTCTTGTAAAAAGCATTAAAGTATCTAGTAGAAGAATGATTCAACTAGACATAATGATGATCCATTCCTTAAGCTCTGCAATCAGGAATGGAATTTAAACCAATAGGAATTGTTGGCCCATTCATTTCCATATATTAGCTCTTTGACCTTGGTTGAATTGGGAAACATGTGCTTTAGTATTGAGAACAAGTTAGTCCTATAAAAGGGGCCTACCTTACTACAGTTGTCAACTCACAAGGAAGCTAAGTCTTCATACCAAATTTAGAACCAATGTTTATAATAAGGGAGTCCCTAATTTTGATTAATTAATTTGTATACTAGGAATGAGTAGTTTTATTCCCTACTTCCCATAAGCTTTTCTCTTTCAGGAAGTAGTTATATATCCATTGGACTCAAAGAGCCTGTTTGTTGGTTAATAATGGAAGTTTTATTGACTCTCCTCCTAATTTTCTTCAACAAAGAAATATAACACCTGAAGTACCAACATTTTTTTTGGTAAATCAGAAATGCTTTATACAGATAATAAAAAGTTATATACAGATCTAGATTCCTACGCATGAATCTCTTGACAAACCGACGGAGAGCCAATAGAACCTACAACATTCCTTATAATCTAAATCCTGGCAACAAATACATTCAGCATCATCTATACAAATTTCTTGCCAAGCACTCTTTGTAATCTAACTAATGTAAACAGAAGCACAATTTTACTATACTCCTAGCAGTATTCAAGCATCAGTTGGGAAACATAATCTACTTTCAACCAAGTGAATTAATGTTCTTTAAGTGCATTTGTTCCCTGCCAACATTTTCGCATCTCTCCCAACCTTCTGTAATAGGAATGTTATTAGTACTTCTGCCCTCCATTCGTAGATAGTGGTCCTTGATCTAGTACTGACTGTTGCTCTTGTCGATTCCTCTCCTTGATACCTTTACTTGCTTTTCCAAACAAGGAATTACCAGTTGGTGATGACTGGTTGCATATATATATATATATATATAATACTCAACAAATTTATAACATCCATTATATGATAATTCTTGACAATCTCTAATAAAATAAATCAATAACATGATGATTAAAATAACTTTATCTAATTTTCTTATCCCATTCATATATGAATTAATAATATAATAAATAACTAATATGATACTTTTTTAAAAAAATATGATTTCAATGTAACTTATTTTTCAAAATTTAAATATAGTTGAATTTCAACTCTACTTAGTTATTGCATCTAAAATTTTAAAATTAAATTTGTATGTTTATATAAAAGCATTCTTACTATTTCATTTAATAAATTAATTAAATTAACATGACTATTGCAAGTTTATTTTTTGGTTAGTTTAACGTTTACTATTTACTGAATCAAGCTCATGATTTAATTGTTAAAATATCAAATTTTAATTAATATATTTTATACAGTCCAATGTTATCCATTCCCAGTTGGATGCTTTCACGTGCTTGGCACCAAAAGCCATGGAACATCATGTTATGTTAAAACCGGCGGGATGTGGCCAGTTATACCTCCGTCTCGGGTCAGTGGAACTGGGGGGCTATTCGGCCCCACCTTCCACAGGGCCTCTTATCTCACATTGCCGCCACCCCTCCACCCTGCGATATCCTGGGTCCCGACCCCGCCCTTCGTGGCGACACACGGCCACCGGCTCTTTCTCCACCGCCTCCGCCCATGAGGCTCTCTGTTCTTCGGACTGGAACCCTGTCGAAGCTCACTGGTCTCACGTGTGGCACTGGAAGGGACCAACTCAAATTCAAACCTTCCTCTGGCTTTTAATGCACGAGGCCCTCCTTACTAACCAAACCCGATGCCGCCGACATTTGACAAACAACAAGGCGTGCTTCTACTGTGGTCAGGGCGAATCGGCCCTTCACGTCGTCCGCGATTGCCCCCGTAGCTAGGCCTTATGGATGCGTCTTCACCGCCATCTTCCTCCCGCCTTCTGGTCAGGTACTTGCTTACGGGTCTGGCTCTCTTCTCACCTCAATTCTGCTATTTCATTGCAGGATGACACTCCATGGCGCACGTGGTTTGTCGTCGCTTGCTGGCACCTCTGGACGTCTAGAAATGAGGAGCTCTTCACTGGCGCTCTGACCTCTGTCCGTTGCCTCTACCACTCGGTTTGTGCTCAAAGCAAGGAAATTGATCGTGCCTTCCCGCCCCCCTCCATTGCACCTCGCGACCATGACCAGCTTCGCCCCCCACCCTGGCTCCCACCCCCAGCCAATTGGGTCCGCCTCAACACTGATGGCGCAGTGACAACTCTCGGCACACAAGCGGCTGCCGGCGGGGTTCTTCAGGACCACTTGGGTCACTGACTCACGGGCTTTACTCATAATGTCGAATCCTACACCCCGCTCGATGCAGAGCTCTGGGGCATACTCCATGGCCTGACCCTGGCCCACCAACTCGGCTACACTCTGGTCCAATTACACTCCGACCGCAAGGTGGCCGTCGACCTCCTCAGCTCTGACGACGACGACCATTGGGGCAACACCATCCTTCGCCACATTCGCCTGCTCCTCGATCAGCATTGGCATGTTGATATTCACCATGTCTACCGAGAACAAAATAGCCTCGTAGATGCCCTCGCCAAACTTGGCTTCACTTGTCTCTCCGGCCTCCACATTTTACCTTCCCCTCCCCGACAGGTGGAGCGGTGGTTGTCTCCGGAGTCCTCTCCTCTCTAAGCATTATTTTGCTTCTTCCATATGTAAAAAAAAAAAAAAAGAAAACCGGCACTCGTCGCAAGGAGATTTAAAATTTCATTTTTATTTGTGAAAGAGGAGATTAAACTTCTTGTTATGCCTTTTCATGAGAATACGTGAAATGAAATCAGTCAAAAACAAAGAAGTGAGAGAACCTAAAATATCATATTATAAACTTTTTAGAATATCCCAAAGTCATTTGAGCTCAAACCTTTAAAAATCGTAGGTTTACTTTCGCTCCTAATTGACACAAGAATTTAACACATCTAATATTCCAAAAAAATATAATCATTTTGGTAATCAAGATTATACACCTCAAAGTAGGAGCTCACAAGTTAACAACAGCTTCTAGCACAAAATGCTGAGCTTAATACAATCAATCACTCCAACTTTAAGTTGACTATAATATAACTACAACAGATTGCTGCTCTTTGAAAGAAACCACTTATCCTCCAAAGTCTCTTTTCCCACACATGGGTACAACTGCACGTTTGTAGTATTTCTTCTTTCCTCTAGCCACACATAATCATGTTTGCATTGCCAAGTAATTCACCAACAATGGTAGTCCGCATTAATCATCAGAATTGATCACCTGAACTAGTAAGCTAGTTCAACGTTTAGATTGGGATCTTAGGAAGGCTTTCACTCGTGAAAATCTACTTGGCACCGGCAGCAATAAGCTCTTACCTCTCATACTGACTGTTGGAAAGGGTTTTGGGTTCTGCTGGTCGTGCACTGCTGGAGTCGATCTGTTCTAGTGTCTCAACAACTTCAGTCATTGATGGTCGGAGCTTGGAACCCGGTTGAATACATCTTATAGCAAGACGAGCAATGGATGAAGCCTGCTTGAAAGGATACCTTCCCTCCAGTCGGTGATCCATTATACTTTTCAACTTTTTTCTACTTGACAGATATGGTTTAACCCAGTCTACCAGTATACGCTCACCACTTGGACGTTTATTGTCAACTGATTGTAAGCCCGTCAACATTTCAAGCAGGACAACACCAAAACTGTACACGTCACTTTTGACAGTTAAATGTCCTGGTCAATCATTTACATTTTAATGTCATCGTTGGTTTAAAGTTGGTTATAATAACAAAAGCTTAAAGCATGTCCGCAAACCAAAGTTTTAAGATGTTCAAGCTGATCATCAAAATGAAAGTACCTGTAGCGATGTATAAGGGATCAGAATAACCCAGTGATCCCGTGACCCTACTTGTGAAGTGTGATTCATCAGCTGCAGCTTCTCCAAATGCCAAGCCAAAGTCTGATATCTTTGCAGTAAAGGACTAGGAGAAAAGAAATCGTGCAAACCATTACATCATACTCAATCAAATTCCATTATTATATAAAAGTTAAATTCTTTCGATTGTATTCACATATGAGTTCTTCCATATTACAATAATGGCCTAATAGATTGGCAGTAACAGAAGACCAAAAGCAAAAAGATTTTATGAAGATAGAAAAAGTATGCTCAATCATTGAAGACAGACTAATTGTTTCAACATAGTTTCCATGCTTTTTTATTGTACCTCGTCAAGAAGTATATTAGAGGATTTGAAATCTCTATAAATCACAGGTGTCTCCAAAGTATGCAAGTAAGCCAGAGCTCGAGCAGTTTCCATAGCAACCTTTAACCTTATCTCCCAAGCAAGTGGGCGAACTGAACCCTCTAATAAAAAAGCAAATGAAACATAAAAGGTTATGGCAATAAATAAAAAAAGTGTCCGGAAAATTCAAGTGTATTTGAAAAGAAGACACTCATTATGTTAAATAGCATACTTCCAAATAGACGATAGTTTAAGCTTCCATTCTTCATAAACTCATAGACAAGGAGGAATTGATCATCTTCTTTGCAGTATCCTAATAGCTTTACAAGGTTTGGATGAGACAACCTTCCTAAGTAAGTGATCTCCGCCTGCAGCAACAAGAGGACAGCATAAAGCAGCCAACTTGATATTGCTTGAAACAGTGAAAGTATGTCATAGCTATGGGATCCACTGTGTAACTGCATTTGCAAGTGGTTGCTAATACAATTGTATGAGGCTAACGGTCCTTGGGACCAAACTAAAAGTTTACTCTTTAAACACTATATCAACACACCTATGTTATCGGTACTAAGAACCCCGGGTCTTCAAAATACCAATTTAATTTATGTCAGGGAACTTAATAGAATTCAAATTTCTAGATGGTATTGCTCTTCCCACCACTTCTCATCAATGGAGAAGGTACAATATTCAAATTCACGTCCTGTGGCTTCATAATTATTACAGTATTCACAGCTCTTGAATTAATGTCTTATATAACAGAATACAAAAGATACTCATGGACTACTGGTGACGATAATCTTTTGACAAATCAAATTTCCTTCTTGTAACGGTCTAACATCAAAGATTTCCAGATATTTGATTAGAAATTAGGAGGTATTTAGAATGCCAGTTTTCTGAGATCAGTATACATACAATAAAAAATATAAAACCTTGTGTATAACCTTGGTCGCATGCCCACAAGCAAAAGATAGCTTCCACCAAGAGCAGATTGCAATACCATAAACATGCACCAGCCAGTTTTCCACCTAAGGCCTACAAACACCCTCCGTTCAAAGAGTGCCTTTGGTTACCAAGTTCCAGCTCAGGCCACAGGAAAGTTTTAAAAGTCCTCTGAAAAGAAATAAGGTGCTGCAAGTGGTTCTTATTTTCCATTTGAAAAGGTTTGGAAAAGCTTAAGTGCTTCCAAACACCTGAAAACCCCTCAACATGTTGCCCATACTGCACTAGAATAGTTAAAGTCCATATATAGCTTTTAATGTGAGTAGTATGATGAGAAATTACATCCCCTGCCTTCTGTGGTATTTCTCAGAACAAAAATGTTAAAAAAAAAAAGTTGGGGTTGAAGTAGAGATGTAGGACAACAGAAAGGGAGGGTGAAATCAAACAAATAGGAAATTGTTAGCATGAGAAAATTTCAATATCATTGGCGAACTCAAATTATTTATCATGTCTCTTCTTCTCTCACACTGAACACAATGAAGGAGCATTCAACACTAGGTCATTCTTCGTCTGCTGCTATTAGTCTTCTTCATCTTAGAATTAAGGGGTCAAAACCTACCATGTTGCAGTTTGATTATTCATCATAGAAGAATCAAAACTGTATCAATTCAAATATTGTTAACCAGGTTAATTCTTAATCCAAACATAATACCATAGTCATGCTAATTTTAATATTGGAAAATGTGTTGTTCTCTCTTTAAGAAAGATAATATTTTTGAACATTTCAAAGAATTGTTACTTCCTTCAATTAGAAAAGAGATCAAAGGGAAAACAGAGAGACAGACCTCCTTTTGCAATCTCTTTTATCACAGCCACCAACATAAAGATCTTTAATAAATCAGCAAACCTTGTTATTGCCAACTCTTCCCTTTTAGTACCAACGACTTGTAAAATTGTTGCTTCATAACATAATGTCGAGTTATAATTACTCTCTTACCAGAAATAAATGGCTTTCTTAAAAGTCCAAATGTTGAAGTTCTACCCAGTTGCTGCAACTCATTAAGTTGTCAAAAATATTATACACCTAATAATATCATACCTAGCAAGTAAATTTGGTTTTTCATTTTACCCCTAATATTTTCTTTACCCCATGTTTTGTTAACGGATTCCTCTATTAGCCATTTTTTATAGACTAATATAGCATTAGGCATTTATAGTTTTAGGTTAATTCTCAACTACTATAAAAAGGTGGACTGGTGTTAAATGTTAAACTTTTTGTATCTGACCTTTATAATTCTCTCTCTTCTTTCTCGTCTGACCATATTTCACTTACTGTCTCACATCGATGTGGACAAATCTGTATTATAAATCCACCAGAATTGACGGGGATACAATTTGAACTCGAGACCTCTTGGTCACGTAAGGCTTTGTTATCAATTCAAGAAACTGTTCAACTCAAGTATAGGTCAAAAGTGGATTATATGTATTCTAACAATGAAGAACAAACTGGCATTTCACATAGCAACATTTTCAAGTTAACCAAAAAGAATATGCATATGAACATTTCTTGCTTTTAGTATGATTATATTTCTGCTGTAATAAAAAATTCCAAGGAAGCATGTGACCAAATCTAAATGAGATATGAGATTTTGAGCCAAAGAAGATATAATTCTAATCTTGAAGTGGAAGAGCTCTAGCAAAATATGTAAAGCAGAGAAAGTGTAATGGAAGAAGAAATAGTACCATCCATTCTTCATATCCTTGCATGCTTGTGAGACTTAATTTCTTAATAGCAATGGCCGTCTTCCTTATCCCTTTTGATGGGACCTTCTCCTTCATCCAACCCCTGTATACTTTACCAAATCCTCCTCTTCCAAGTACCATATCAGGTCTAAAATTATATGTTGCAGCTTTTAATTGAGCAAGAGTAAAAGCTCTTAAGTTTGAATTGGTATTAATTATCCCATTCCCAAAATCTTCATCAACGCTTGAAGATTCAACAGCATTCTTGCCCCAAATGGTAGTAAAGCTGCTACTTAGTTGAAAAGTCCATGTTGTCACGTTGATGTTCACCAAAGAGTACCAGCTGTTGCCAGAAAAGTTCTCATCTCCAACAGTGGTATTACCTGGTGTAAGTAAATCAATGAAAAAAGAAACTAAACTAAAACAAAAAACTGGTCATTTACAAATTAAAGTTACAAGTAATGAGGAAACCATGCTGTTACATCTCCAAAAGTTTACAAGCGCCATACCCATGGGAAGTTTAGGCAAAAAGATTTAGCAACAACTCTGCAAGAGAATTTGTCTAATTCACTCAGCCTACTTTTTTGTATTTATTTTCATATGTTCCTCTCCTATAATTTAGCATAAGCAGTTATCGGCTTGAAGCAATTGTAGTCTGTGACTGGTGGACAGTATCCTTATATATTGAATAAACAGAATCTCGCAAATACAAGTAGTCTTTTCCACTAAAAAAATCAAAGAGCAAGAGATTGGAGAGTTCTCTCTTAACAAATGAGCTTTCACAATTCATGAGTAATCCAAAAAAGAAGGAACGAAAGGGCGGCAAGCATTCTTCTTAGGAATTAGCCCCAGATTTTATCTTACAAAGACCCATAACCAGATCCTATATGCGATTACAGGCCAGACACACGCCAGGACAATGCGCCTACAAGCCATAATGAACGGACAGCCCTTGTTGAGTTTGGTGGATTCGGGAAGTACTCACAATTTCATTAGTGAGACAGTGGCGCGTCGACTCGCCCTTCGAGTAACGCTTTTACCCAATACCAATGTGTCAGTTGCTAACGGCGAGAAAGTCAGGGGTCAAGGGGTTTGTTCTCATCTCACCTTTTATATTGATGCACACGAATTTGCAGCTGATTTCTATGTTATCCCATTGGATGGTTTTGATATTGTCTTGGGAATCAAATGGCTACAAGAATTGGGACCTATTGTTTGGGATTTTGCAGCGCTCACAATGAAGTTCACAGTGGAGGATAGATCGATTATTCTTCACGGACAGCAGGCATACGTTGGAAAAAAATTGCATTCAATCGGTGATCCCTCCACAGCCGAGACTCTGTTGGCACAACTCTTGCTTGACTTTGATGATTTGTTTCAAGAACCCATGGGTTTACCGCCCCTTCGTCAATGTGATCATCGCATCTGCTTGTTGCCTGGGTCTGCTCCAATAGTCGTGAGGCCATACAGATATCCCCATTTACAAAAAGATGAAATTGAACAGCAATGTTCTCAGATGCTTCAACAGGGGATCATTCGACCTAGCAAGTCTCCTTTCTCTTCACCAGTTTTGTTAGTTCCGAAGCAAGATGGAACTTGGCGTCTTTGTGTGGACTTTAGAGAATTGAACGCCAGCACGGTCAAAGA
>JANZLF010000008.1:30693952-30703963 GCA_026546835.1 Erythroxylum foetidum | reverse complement strand
AGCACTTTTTTCCAAATGACCATAGTCAATAGACTCACTCGGGCTTCCAATCATTCATTTAGTCGTTCACTTTCTTAACTTATATATATATATCTCATTACTCACAATTTTCCACTTCTTGCATCAATAACACCAAAATCAAATTATATCGATATTTCCTAGTATATTCAAATATAACACATTATAAATCTGAGACATCTTTGTTAGTAATACTAACTCTCAAGTCAATGATCCAGTTCTTAATAACTTTATATGGACCAATACAATTTAAGCTTAGTTTCTTCTTTATCCTAACCTGACCACACCTTGCACTAAATCTAAGGACACCTTAGGAGCGTGATACTCTTAAAAACAATTTATCCTTCGTTTCATAGTTCACATCTCTATAGTGTCAGTACACTTAACTCTTATGTCTATCTCACTGTATTCTATACCTTTGGTGTTGATCCACCAAATTCATTCATTTTTCTATTTTCATAATTTTTTTCGTTTTCCATATGCATATCCTCAATCAATTCAGAACTATTGATGCATAATCATTATGAAATTCTTGTCTCAATTCCCCTAATATCTTGTTACGACAGATCGTAACTCTTGTCATACTCATCAAACAACCATCTGAGTTCTTAATTCATCTTCTTAAGATCATTACAATTTCTGTTTTCATTATATTCTGCTTGTACACTTTAATCTCATCATTTCTACTTATCTCCCTATTTTCCTCAAACCATCCATGATAATACATTCACATCTTTATCCTATTCGGGGATATACACCATAATACATTATTAGTGTCATATTCAATTCCACCCAAATATATGCATTGACTCATTATCTGTTATATTTGACCATGTACTTTTTCCCATTTTTAATTCCCCAAAATTTTCAATTTTCTCAAATTCTAAAAGGGCTTCATTCTTCTCTCTAATTATATTAGCTTGAACTCTTAATCAATGCCCATGCATGTGATTTATGCACATGTAACTCATATTAGGGATTAGTCACTGCAGCATGCTAAGACATGTCGAAATGCGTCTAACTTGATACATCTTTTCAAAAATACCCATGTAAGATCTCAATTCTGGGCTCTGATACCACAACTGTTGGGCATTATTTCTGGAACCCAACTCTTGCTTTGATATCGCACATGTTGGGTATCGTTTTCAAAGCCCAACATTTCAGAATGTCATGAGACGTGAGTGTGCATATTATCTTGAAGGGTTATTTCAAAGAACTCTCCTTAGCCATCATCCCACAAGTGGTGGTGTGCCCATGCCAATCAATCACCAAAACCACAATTTGACTTCTTCAACACAATTGTAGCTCTAAATCTCTAGTTAAATTTGAAGGAAGAACTATCTCAATTGGAACTCTATAGAAGAAGTTATGCTTAAAAAGCCAAAATATGTTCATACCCCATTCATGCTCTCTCAACCGACCCCTCACTATCTTTCCATCAGTATTTTTCAGATCAAAACCAAAAGCTACCAAATTTCATGTAGAGATAGAAACATGTGTTATGAAACCATTGCTTCAAGAATCACTTCATTTGGAGATCGGATGATGAAGTTATGGCCAAACGAATCAAACATGTTTATATCCTCAATCATATTGTATCTATCTTGGGAGAATTGGAATAAGTTTCTCTAGAAACCTGTGATTGAGGTCATTCTTAGACATTTTGAAAGAAGACTTCTAGATCTACAACTTTTATGAAGACTACAAATCAATATTTTGCCATCTACAAAATCATTGATTTACTGTAGCTGTCTTGTGAATGTCTATTTAACGGACATACATATCCGTCTAACGGATATAGACGAACTTGGGAGTCATTTTTCACCCGAAAAGATCCGTTTAATGGACCTAATGTACGTTTAACAGACATTCCCTAGGATGAGGGCGTTTCTATACCTGAAAAGGTCCGTTTAACGGACTTGAAGTCCGTCTAACAAACATTGGTCATCCAAAACTCCTTCCAAAACCTCTCCAAAGGTTACTACATCCATTTTAATTTCATATGCACTCATAATCTTCCCAAATTAACTTCTTCTAATGTCATATCACTTATTAAACATTTAATTACCAAAATGATTTCATAAATATCCCAAATCTCAACTCCAATGATTCATCACATATAACAAATTCTCATCTTTCACCATAGATGTTATGATATACATCCTATGCAGCATCATCACTTATAATGCTCATATCTCTCAACTTCGATATCCAAAATTTACATACTTTATAGTGTTGGAAAGCTACAAATTTGTCTAATTCGGACTAAATTAATGTAGTTTTTTTCCTAAATTCAGAACACAATTTCTGTCTTTCTTTTCCATAATATATCTCACTTATATGTAACAACAATTTGTATTCAAAATTTGTCATCTCAATTGATAAATTCTCCAAGTGTACCTAATTCCAACTTAAACTCATCCTTTAATTCACATTTCAACTAAACCTCATCCATACCCCAAACTCCCATTTCAATATGACAATCATCCATACACAAATTCACATTTCAAACTGACAATCATCCATACACAAATTCATATTCCGTTTACATCATAAAACAAGAGTTTACAAAGCTTTAATGGCATTTCAAGCCATAATACATTAATATTCCAAAATCCCCAAATTACACAAGATACTTGAATAATAATAGGTCAAAATGCAATTACACCCTTGTTTTACATAACTACTTCAAAACAAAACAAAACATTCAAATCCAGAGTAATGTCTTGACTTTCTTTCACTCGGTCTCTTGCTCATCACCTGAATAGGGGAAGGAGAGTGGGGGTGAGCTTAAAAGCTCGTGAGTAATAGGTTTATAATGAGAAACAAGCGAAAACCATTGAAATATTTATTTCGATTGAAAATTCATGTAACACATATTTCCCAAATTCATAACTTATCAAGCAATTCATAAACATCATACATCATGAATTCATCAAACTTGTCGTAAAAAATAAACACATAAGCACATCAGAAATGGTTTGGGTAGATCCATAAGCATGATGAACTACACAATTCCACATAATAGTCCTGTGTAGTCGTAAACTTGAGGGAGCCCATGAAGGAGGTCCGTGCTACTAGCAGGCAGGTAAGAGAAGCCTTTAACTTGGTCAACGTGCACATGACATTCTTGAATGGATTACACCAAACCTATATAACATGTAATTCATGAATCAAAAACAGTTTTCCCAAATGGCACTTTTAGAAAACTTGTCTTTCTTGAGTATGAAATATTTCATATGCATTTCCGAAACTTAATTTCATAGACATAAAATCTTTTCAAAATCATTTCCATATCACAATTCATCATCAAAATTCATACACTAAAACATATAGTAATTTCGTAAATCATTCAAAAGCAATAAAAACCATAATGATAAACCAATGAGAAATCATTTTATTCTCCTGACTAAAAAGAAAACATAATGGCTTATTATCCAATTATAAACATGAAACCCACCTTGAATTTCCTTACTTAATACTTGCTCAAAGAGACCTCACCCCTTGCTCCTCTTACCTTCCTTGATTTCCTTTAACATAAGCATAAAATTCCATTCAATAAAAATTCCAGTTGAGAACCCACAAGACACATATTCATAAAATTGATCCTAGAAATCTTACACCCATACATTTCTTAAGCTATATGAACCAAAACCCTCTAAAAAAACCAAAATATTAAGATCAAACATACCTTGAATCTTCAACAAATGAAGAGTTTGTTTGCTCTAATGGAAGCTCTCATCTTTCACCTAAATTTTTCCCTTCTTGCAGAACTTCAAAGTCACTCCTTAGGACTAAGAAAAATCAAAACCTTGCTTTTCTTCTTTCTTTCCTCTCAAAACTGAAATTCTCTCCTTCTTCTCTCTTCTCTTTGTTTCTTCTCTCTTAATTTTCGTTCTTGCGTCTTCCTTAAAAGCCAAATAACACTTCTTACTTTAATTTTTCCTTTAATTATTGAGAATGTCCCATTTGCCCTTCCTTCAAAGCTTTATGACTTTAATGCTTAAGTGATCTTCCTATAATGCCCTCATACATATATACTTGTACCACTTAATTCAACTAAACCATATTTTAAAATCCTACCAACATTAACATAATAATTAACTCCAAATAAAATAATTAATTTAGCAAGACCTCAAAATTATTTAAATCATGCCTAACTCCTTCCAAAAATTCAGACCTTTTCTGATCAAAAAATCTGAAAGTTATATCCCAAACATTTTTGTACTATTCTCATGTTGAAACAATATTCTATGCTCAACTTCCATCAAAAAATTGACAATCTTAAAGACTGAATTGAAACTCGATTTCATTAGAAAATTTGTAGCCTGTATCTCTAGTTTACTCCAAATTAAAAATCCTCTCATTTAGATAACTAGAGAAAAAGTTATGGCTAAAATACTGAAGCATACTCAACGACATATTTCAACTATATTTTCCAGCTTATAACTTCCAACATTTCACATATAACCCATCTTGTACATAACTATCTTTTCTACTTCATTTCAAATTAAAGAATTCTTCTTTTTCTTACACATGACTAATTGCCAATAATTTCTCATTTAATAGTTCAAACTTTCAAGAAATGTTTGGGGCCAACAGTTCATTTTTGTTTATTCATTCTTTTTTCATCTCTGCTACTATTATTGAACTCTTTTTCTTTTGTCTGTCGAACTAGTTTTCCTTTGTTAGAGTTTGATAGTTCATTTAAGTTTACTCACTGTGTTTATTGCTTAAATACTTCTCTGTTACTATTATCTATGGGATTGAAGTATATGAAGATGATGAACTGTGTTTATTCTATAATGGGATGAGTTTTTATTCTTAAGAATTAATGTAGCTAATTTATGTGATTATGCATGATGAAGGGATTGTTTTGTTTTATTATTTGTTATAGTTTCTAAGCTTATTAGATGTAATAGTGCTATTGCATCATTTTGGTATTAAAAGAAGCATCAAGAGAAGCAGTTTATTATTAGAACAAGAAACTATAGATGTTTAAGTTATGAATTAGAAATATATTAAGTGAAAATTATTAGTTGGGTTTACATAATTGATTTGGATGATAAATTTGTTGAATATGAAAGTTAGATTTAGTTATTATTTGAATTCATTTTAGAACCCAATTGGTACTTTTAGTAAGACAGTTATCTAATTAATTCCCCTTATTCATACATAGAAGATTAAATTCTTGAAGTTAATTTATCAAGAGTTTTTCACACCAGTTGATCAAATCATTTTTGCTTCTAGTTAAATCAATTTACTTTTTTACCCTAATTGAGTAATTTTTTTTAAAGCTTTCACTCAACAAATTGGGATAGAATGTTTAGGATTGCATTTGTTTATATTTTTATTCAAAGTTAATTTGAGTGAACTAATTTCACCTCCTTGAGAAGATGACCCTAGGTATTCAACAAGAATTACCCCGTATACTTGCGAGTAAGATAGCCTAGGTTTTTAAAACTTATTTTGGAACAACAAGTTTTTAGCGCCATTGTTGGGGAACTATTTAGTGTTTACACTTAATTTAATTTTGATTGTTTTATCGATTGTTTTTTTATTCATGCATACATTTTTGTCATATTATTTCATTGAATTGTTTTCGTAGTTTTTGTTATTAATTCAGTGTTGTCTTTATTTTGTTTATGCGAGGAAATAGTTCACAGGAAAGTGAACTTATTCCCTTTATTGATATATGTATCAGATAAGAGGACCTTAAATGGACTTTGAAGACAATCTCGAGAAACCCAAGCCTAAAGATCAAGAGATGGGTGAAAGGTAGCCCGTAATGAAGGAGTATGCTGGACTAGTAATTGGTACTGCGACTTCATGTATATGTTTGGGAGAGGCAACCAAAAACTATAAATTGAAGAGCATCCACTACAACATGTTGCCATCTTTCTATGGGGTTCCTAATGAAGAACCTTTAAACTTCATTCGGGAGTTCTATACCACTCTCCAAAAACTTCCTTTGGATGGCATAAATGAAGATCAAATTAGAATGAGATGCTTCCCATACATATTGAAGATCGGGCCAAGGCATAGTTGATAACCCTTCCGTCTAATTCATTGATCACATAGGAGGAGGTGTACAATAAATTTATGGAAAACTTATATTCCCATGAAAAGATCTTTGAGTTATAGAAGAAGATAACTACCTTCATTCAGATGGAGGGGGAGCCATTCCATAAAACATGTAAACGTTTCAAACTCTTACTAATACAGTGTCCACGCCATAATTTTTCACTTCATATGTAGAACCAATTCTTCTATGATGGATTGACATAACAGTGTCAATACATAATGGACAATATAATAGGAGGAGTTGTGGGAGAGAAGACTATCGAAGAGACATTGAAATCTTTGAAATGTTGGGGTCAATCCTCAATAAAAGAGTGTGTGAGAGAGAAGAGTTGGAGTTCATAAAGTGAACTCAAACTAAGAAATGGCTATTGAATTGGCTAAGCTAACGAAGCATGTGAAAATGCTAACCATGAGACAATCCTAAGACATTCTGAGTCATGAGGTATATGATATATGTGGAACTTTTAGTCATGGAGCTAATGTTTGTTCATATTCTTGTGAGTTTTTGCAAGAGAGGAATACTAAACAAACCAATTTAATGGTTTTCAACCAAGGGTTCGAAATGATCCATATTTGAACACTTATAATCCTGGTTAGAGAAACTACCCAAATTTCTCTTGGAAGACCAGCAATCCACTAGTGCAACCATAAACACAATATCAAAATTTTTAAAGGCATAATTAGTTCCAAGGGCAATCCTCAAATCAAAACACACCGAGGAAGCCTTCGTCTGAAGGCATTCACTCAAGTGACTGCTTAGAATCAAACAATGAACAATAAGAGATTTGATTCATTGGAAGCTTCTATGAAGAGAGTTGAGACTCAAGTAAGGCAACTCATTACTCAAATTTAAAAAAATAAAAAAGGAAAGTTTCTCAATCAACCTGAACAAACCAAAGCTGTTACAATTCTAAGAAGTGGTAAGTTGATTGATAATCATGTCGAGAATCCTTCTAATATGTCCGATATAGGTTATTAGGAAGAGGAGAGCCTCATTAAGGTAAGGATGAGCAAATTGAAGAGAGCAATAGAAACGAATCTTAAAGTCACATTTAGGAAATTGCATAAGAGAACTGATCCTTCACCAGTTCCATATCTAAGCCTCCTTAAAGACACAAAACAAGATTAACATGTTTTTTATCTCTATAATATGCTTTCTAAAGTTAATATTAATCTACCATTGTTAGTTGTGATCAAGAACATTCCAACTTATGTGAAGTTCTTTAAGGAATTAAGCACCAAAAAATGAAAGTTTGTGCCACAAGAGAAGGTGATAGTTTCAGAAGTAGCAAGTGTGGTCTTTTAGCAACAGTTACCCTAGAAATTGAAAGATCTAGGGAGTTTCAACTTGAAAGTATTAATGGGTAATGGTGATGAGGTTAAGGGTATGTTGACTTTGGAGTAGGTATAAACCTTACACCTCATTCTATTTATGTGAAATTGGGTATAAGACAGTTAAGACCTACCAACATGTGTTTACAATTAACTGATAGGTCAATTCGTTATCCGAAAGTAATAATGGAAGATATGTTAGTAAAGGTTGAAGGATTGATTGTCGTTGGATACTTTTTAGATTTAGTCATGAGGGAAATAAAAGAGGAAGAAAAAGAGCACACCATACTCTTAGGGAGGACTTTTATTGCCACGACCAACACTTTAATTGATGTGAAGAATGGGAAATTGATCATGAATGTCCTAGTAGAAATAGTAATATTTTCAATCTTCAATGTTAAACTTATTCCTACTACTATAGTTTATGAAGAATGTTCTCTTGTTAATCAAACTAATGCTACATATTTTGATTTTGCCTTACAGGAAAAAGAAGAAAGGGAGTTAGACTTGGTTAAAGAGATTGATGGTTACTGTCGGTTGCTAGACTATGCCACTAAGCAAGAGTTTGGTGAATTCTTAAAGAAAACTTCCAATGAAGAGAAGAATGCAATCCCCGCTAAAAACAGAGCTGAAAGACTTACTTTAGAATTTGAAGTGTGTGTTTGTAGGTGAAGGGGAAACATATCTGGCCATTTTGGAATCTACTTTGGATGCTAACCAAGAAAAAAAACTTTGAGTAGATAAAAGGATTGAAAAAGGCCATAAGATGGAGTTTGAGTGACATTAAGGGAATTAGTCCCTCTATGTGCATTATCCTAAAGGAGGGGGCTAAACTAGTGAGAGAAACCCAAAGAAGATTCAATCTTAATACATGGGAGGTAGTGAAGGAGGAAGTTTTTAAACTACTTAATGAGGGAGTGATTTATCCAATTGCAGATAGTGAGTGGGTGAGCCGAGTGCATGTAGTTCCAAAAAATTCAGCATTACTATTATTCGAAATGATAAAAACGAGTTAGTGCCTACTAAGACTACCACTGGATGGAGAATGTGTATTAATTACAGGAAACTGAATATGGATACCAAAAAGGATCATTTTCCTCTTCCTTTTATTGATCAAATGTTGGATAAACTTTATGTATATGAGTTTTATTAGTTTTTAATGGCCTTTTAGGTTATTACCAGATATTGATTGCTTTTGAGAACCAAGCAAAAATGAAATTCACTTTTCCATTTGGGATATTCACTTTTAAGAGGATGCCATTTGGGTTGTGTTATGCACTTGTAACATTTCAAAAGTGCATGGTTTCCATTTTCTCAGGCATGATTGAGGACTTTATCGAGGTATTTATAGATGATTTCTCAGTATTTGGTGCTTTTTTAATGATTGCCTGAATAAGTTAACTTAAGTTCTTGAAAAATTATTGAATGTAACTTAAATTTAAGATGGAAAAAGAGTCATTTTATGGTGAAAAAGGGGATAATCATAAGTCATGTTGTGTCACTAAAGGGAATTGAGGTTGATAAGGATAAAATTGAAGTTATAGAAAAACTTCCACCACCTACTTTTATTAAGGATATCAAAAGTTTTCTAGGACATGCTAGACTTTATCTAATGTTTATTAAAGATTTTTCTAAGATAAGTCATTCTTTGTGCCAACTGTTAGCAAAATATGTCCATGTTGATTTTAATGAGGAATGCCTAATGCCTTTAATGTTCTCAAAGAAAAATTGATCTTTACACCGATTGCTATGGCCCTTAATTGGTATTTACCTTTTGAAATTATGTGTGATGCTTCTAGTTTTGTTGTGGAAGCTGTTTTAGGCCACAAAGTTGAGAAATCTTTATGTTTAATTTATTATACTAGCTTAACTTTGAGTGATGCACATTTAAATTACATAACCACTGAGAAAGAATTCTTAGCGGTGATTTTTGCATTGGAAAATTTTAGATCTTACTTGTTATGGAACCTATTAAATATCTTTTGACCAAAATGCATGCAAAACCATGGTTAATTAGGTGGATAATATTGTGACAAGAGTTTGATGTAGAAATAAAAGATAAGAAAGCGAGTGATAATGTCGTTGTGGATCATTTTTATAGGGTAACTCCTAACTTGGAAACTCTTGAACAACAAAAGAAGTATACAATAGCTGAGAACTTTCTTGATGAGCAGTTATTTGTTGTTAGTAAAGTGCCCTAGTACACTGACTATGTGAATTATCTTGCTTGTGACATTTTTAGTTATAACATGACTTTTCAGGAAAGGAAAAGGTTCCTTCACTTAAGTAGGTACTATTTTTGGGATGATCCATACGTCTACTAGATTTGTAAGGATGAAATCATTCAAAGGTGCTTTCCAGAGGACAAGCACATAAGTTTCTTGACCTTTTATTATGAGCTCCACAATGGAGGCCATTTTGGAGGGCAAAAAATTGCTTCTAAGGTTCTTCAAAGCAGTTTGTATTGGCTCCTTTGTTTAAGGATGCTCATTTCTTTTACCTAAAATGTGATAAATGTCAACGAACTGGAAATATAAGTAGAAGAAATGAAATGCCTTTAACTAACCAATTGAAAGT
>JANZLF010000008.1:30593463-30605000 GCA_026546835.1 Erythroxylum foetidum | reverse complement strand
AAGAGGCTCGTGAAAGAATACTTGTAAAGTTCGAAGAGATAGTGAAATCTCAGAAGAAACTCTGAGGACTGGACGTAACCCACGGTTTGGGGTGAACCAGGATAAATCCGCGTGTCTACTACTCTCAATCTCTATTTCACTTTCAGTTTCAAATACTATCTTTATTTTCTGATCACATACATAGCATTGAAAAACTTGATCAATCAGATTAAAGAAAAACATTGCAAAGATTCTTATTTCTAACAAGTAATTTTGAAAAGAGTATTAAAAAAGGGGAATACATAATTCAACCCCCCTTCTCATGCATTCTATTATCATTTTTAAGTGTTGTATTAACGTGTGATTCACTTCAATATTGTGTACAGTGATGCTTCACACCAGGGTTTAGGGTATATACTGATGCAGTATGGCAAAGTAATAGCATTTGCATCAAGACAGTTGAGGTCTCATGAGTTTAATTATCCAGTACATGATTTAGAACTTGCTGCAATAGTATTTGCCTTGAAGATTTAGAGACGTTATCTATGTGAAGAAACTTTTCATGTGTTCACTGATCATAAGAGTTTGAAGCATCGTTGAGCCAGAAATAGTTGAATATGAGATAAAGGAGATGGATAGAATTGTTAAAAGATTATGATAGTACAATTAAGTATCATCCTAGTAAAGCTAATGTGGTAGCTAATGCATTAAGTCAAAAATCTAATAGCAGTGTAGCCTAAGTACAATTATCGAGGTTACCGAGCCTAGTTTATTTGAGAGCACTGAATGTTGAATTAAAATTGGGGTAGAATAAATCATTAATAGCTACATTGAAGTTGAGATCTGTATTACATGAAAGAATCAAAGAGGCTCAAAATAGAGATACAGAATTAGTAAAGTTAATTGAGAAGTTAAAAGTCAATATGGATTCTGAATTTGAAGTGAGAGATGATATATGGTGGTCAAAGCAATGATTATGTGTGCCCGATGTTGATGATTTGAGGAAAGATATTTTGGAGGAAGCACGTGTAGCAACTTATGCTATGTATCTTGGTACCACTAAGATGTATAACATGTTGAAACAACATTTCTGGTGACCTGGTATGAAGAAGCAAGTGGTAGAGTTCGTTTCTAAGTGTATAACTTGCCAGTAGGTTAAGGCTAAGCATCAGGCTCTAGTTGGAAAATTACATTCATTGCCTATTCTAAAGTGGAAATGGGAACGAATCATTATGGATTTTATTATAGGGTTGCTGAGGACTCCGAGACAACATGATGTCATTTGGGTCATTATTGATAGACTGACTAAGTCGGCTCATTTTTTGCTAGTGAGACAAAATTATTCACTAGATCAGTTAGCTCGACGATATGTGAATAAAGTTGTGAGATTACATGGGATTCCAATGTCCATTGTATTGGATAGGGATCTTAGATTTATCTCGAGATTTTGGGGTAGTTTATAGACAGCTATGGGTACAAAACTAAATTTTAGATGCATTTCATCCTCAGAAAAATGGTTAGAGTGAGAGGATGATCAAGACTATTGAGGATATGCTCAAAGATTATACCCTGGAGTTTCAAGGATCATGAGATTAATATGTAGATTTGATTAAGTTTACCTATAATAATCTATATCACAGTAGTATCGGTATGGCTCCATACAAGGTGTTGTATGGTAGAAGGTGTTGTTCGCCTTTGTATTAGGATTAAAAGGGTCTAAGAATTGTCGAAGCTCCAGAATTGATTCAGGATACTATTGACAAGATGAAGTTAATCCGTAGTAGAATTAAAGCAGCACAAGATAGACAGAAAAACTATATGGATCAGCATAGAAGAGATGTGGAGTATCAGGTGGGAGATAGAGTATTTCTTAGAGTATTACCTTGGCAAGGCGTATTGAGATTCGGTAAGAAGGGTAAGTTAAACCCGAGGTATATTGGTCTATATAAGATAATTGAAAGAATTAGGCCAATAGCTTATAAGTTAGCCTTACCTTCTAAACTGGCACAGATACATAATATGTTTATTGTGAGTATGCTGAGGCGATATCGGTCAGATCCACCTCATATGATATCAACTCAGGAGATTGAAGTCTCTAGTAATTTGAGTTATTTTGAAGAACCAGCTAAGATAGTTGGTTATCAGAAAAAAAACAACTAAGGAACCACATGATCCCATTGGTGAAAGTCCTTTGGAAGAATCATTCGAGTAAGGAAGCCATCTAGGAAATGGAGGAACATATGAGAAATCAGTACCCCTTCCTATTTGACCATTTAGATAAGAATTTCGAGGATAAAATTTCTTTTTAGGAGGGGAGAATTGTAACATCCGTTCATCCATGTTAAGGCTACAATAGTGTATCATGAGAAATAATTGAGAAACTAGAAAAATGCATATGATGCTTAAGTTCAATATGGCATACACATATACGAAAATACTGATTTTTGCACATTAATATGATTGTATATGCATTCATTGATATTTTTTAGGTTAGAATTGATTTTTAAATAGGAATCATGGATTATTTGTGTTGAAAATTTATTCGGTGATAATAATTATTATTTTCAATTTTTTGGTAAATTTTAGTTAATTTTTAAAATAAAATTTAGGATTTTTTAGAATAGAAAAAAATGTTGAAATTGGATCAATTTTTGTCTGGCATGTGGACTGATTAAATATTAACAAATGACTTTACGTGCATGGTGAAATGTGGCAGTGAGAGTGTAAAACACGTTGTTATGTGTTTAGTAAGCAAATTTATGTAGCTTGCATGTTCTTCACTTACGTTGTTCTTCATCCTCACCAAAAACACCAAGCCATTTCTGTTGTGAAATTGGTTACTGAATCTTACATCAAGTTAGAATTTTAGTTCATAGAGAGAGAGAGAGAGAGAGTTTGATTTCTGTTAAAATCTTAGTGTTCATCCATTCACTAAAATCTGATTTGTTAGGAATTTAGCTAACTCAAGTAAGTTGAGTTTTAAGCTTTGTGATATTATAAATGGTATTTTGATAATACATGTATTAGACTGAAATACTTTTGATAATTGGAGTAAAATGAAAATGATACAGAAGTTCATGAAAAATCGATGTATATATATATATATACACACACACATAAGGTTTGTTTTTCACTGTACATGCTTGAATCTATTGAGTATCGGTAGAAATGAATTTAAATGAGCTTGATGATAAGGAATGATAATTTGGTAAGGTCGTGATATATTGAGAGGATTTAAATGAAGTGATTGTGTTGATAAAAATGGAAAGATATAGAAGATAGAAAAATTCATAAAATGGGATTTGCGTGAATGATAAGATAGAAAAATGCATAAAATGGGATTTTTGTGGATGATATCTGGTTTTTGATGGTTATGCTTACATCTTGGGTTTTGATTTATTAGTGTTATATTGAATTGGAAGGGAAGTAGAAAAGATGAGTTATGTGTTAGTTAAATAAGATAGGAATGAGAAAATCTAGAAAAAAAATGGAAGAAGAAGACAAGGAAAATTTCCAGTTTCAGTGAAGAAGGAGAAGGAGGATGCCCGATCATGCCTCTGCACGATTGTGACATCACTGATGGATTTGGAGAAGCACGATTGTGAATTCGTAGGATGGATTGAGGCCCCAAAGGTTTCTAAAGGGAGATTTTTTTTCTGAACATCCTTCGATCTTTTTGTTGTAACTTCTTCTTCTGAATCCAAATAACACATTGATCTACATCTCCAACAAAAATTATAGCAATATCAAATAATTTCATAAAGATTGAGGGATAAAATTGGGACAGAAATTGGTTCTAGAGATTGGGTGTGCACGGCCATACATTAAGGTTGTATTGCCGTGACTTGTTTGTTGGTACGCACGGGCATGCGTTATGGTTGCATGGTTATGACTTGAATATTTAGGAATGCATGGCCATGCACTGATGTTGCACGGCCATGACTTAATTCTAGTTGGGTTAAACAATTCAAAAGTGCATGATCGTGCACAAGCATGATCGTGCACCTAAGAGGTTTTTTACACCCCAAACATCCTTCCTTCTTTTGCCTATAAATTCCTTTATAGTCATCTAAATGGAATGAATTTTAATTTGAAGTAAACTAGAGATATATGGCTACAAATTGGCTGAACAAATCTAATTTTAGTTCTATATCTTGGTTTCTAGATTTTGAATTAAAGTTGAGTATAGGATACTATTTAGTATAAGAATAGACCAAAAATGTTGGAGTGTAACTTTCAGATTACTAAACCAAATTGAATGATCTTGGTGTCATTAGAAACATAAAAGATAGAAGGAAATGTTCGAGAAGAGAGTATTGTTAAATTACTTCATTTACATCGTCTAAATAATCAAGAATAGTAGACTTGAAAGTCAGTCTTTGGAAAAATCTGAATTTGATCAAATGAGTTAGGAATGGTTATTCTAGTGGTTTTATTGAGACATAAACCATAAGTATAAATGATACTTATGTGAGTTTGGATAAATGCATGTTTATATGATCAAAGTGATAGAGCGATACCTGAGATTATCATGAACATGCATTGTGCATATTTCATACACATACATATGCATTAACAAACACTTATAATTGTGCCAATTTGTGATATATGTAAATGTATTTTGTATGATATAGAGGAGCACATTGGATGCCAGTTAGACATTTCCGGGAAATCCAGGCAATAGCATATTAGACCATACAGTGAGTCAACCTAGATGATTTTTCCTAGGATTGATTGAATTTGTTTAACTTGCAATTATTGAACTATTTCTGAATTGTTGATGAATTCCAGACTTAAATGATATGAGGAGTTTGTTATGAACTGGAAGTGTTCTGATTGCTTTTAAATTCTAAATGATATTAATATACTCAACAAAAGTTGAATGCCGAACTTGGGTCTGATGACTATGAGATTATGACTGTGCACTATAAATGACTGCTCTATATGGCATATTCTATTATTTGATGCATTTCATAAAATGCATGTTTAGATAAAGGCGTTGTGATCAAAGTAGCCAGTCTGAAAGAGTTTTAAGTTCAGTATTCTACACGTAGAGCTTTACTTTGTGATTTATGTTTTTGATTGAGCCCAATGGGCCAATATCTGCATTTGTATCTGTATTTGAAAGGCACTTGATTATAAAAATAATATTGAATTTGGAGTTTCATATGCATCTATATTTTTATGTATATGTTTTGAATTTGCGATGATATCATGATGTTGTGAGGATTTGGATTATTCATGTTCTGAAAGAATATATGTGAAATGTTTGATATTGTGCATTTGACTGGGGTGAAATCATCAATGATGATTCACTCATTGAGTTTCCAAAACTCATAAAAATTACAGCGTGGCTTTTCAGATACTAACCAAGAGACCTAGTTTCTAAGATTGGACTAGAGGATTAAGTTATAGCTCAAAGGTATGTCAGCTAACGTCAGGGGAGACTTATTGCCTCCCAAAATTTTTCTTGATGAATAAGTATGATTTAAATGAATTTTGAGGTTTTGATAGACTTTTTTTTTCTTTTGGAGTTAATTGTTATGTCAAGGTTAGTAGATTTTACTGCATGGGTTAATGGAATTAAAGTGTTAGGTTATAAGAATGTTCAAGGGTATTTTTGGCCAGACGCTTAAGGATAAAAGATACAAGGCATATAAGGAAGGGCAAAATGGGCATTTTGCACTCATTAAGGGTAGAAATGGAAGAAGAAATGTTGTTTTGCTTTTTTAAAAGGAAGAAAAACGAAATTAGAGGGAGATAAAGAATAGAATACCGAAAATAAGAAAGAGAGGAAGAGAGTGGTTTGAGAGAAAAGAAGAGAGTTGAGCTAGGGTTTCATCATTTTTTAGTCTTGAGAGAGATTTTGAAGTGGTTCAAGAAGAGAAGAAGGTAGAGCAAAAGAAGAGCTTCCATTTAAGCTAAAGATCTCTTCATTCGGTGAAGAATCAATGTAACATCCCACCCTCAATTGGAAGGGTAGAATAGTAAATTGACATAGGATGTGCTAGATTGAGATTTCATGGGACTGCTCATGCATCTGAATTTTGAGTGAATAAAATGAAATCTAGTTTGGTTTTAAAAAAATTGTCAATTTCTTCGTACTGCTTTATGATTGTGATGCCATGAGGAGTTTAGTGGTAGTTATCAGTAGTCGTCTCTTATTGTAGGATATGTACCGGAATGACCTACGGGCGTTCCGGTGGGTACTCTATAGTAAGGGGGCGCTACAATCAAGGTAAGATCATTTTGAATCTTTTAGAAATTTGGGAGGATTTTGGTTCATAAAGGTTAGAAAATGCATGGGTTTAAGTATAATAGAATCAATTTTAGTGATTGTGCTTTGTGGGATTTTCAATTGGATTCCTATTGAATGGGATTTTGCCATTGATGAAGGAAGTCAAAAAAGGCAAGAGGAGCAAGAGAAGAGGCATTTTGAGCAAGTCTTTAAGCAAGGAAATCAAGGTGAGTACATGTTTATAATAGAGTAAATAAGCCACTAACGTTTTCTTTGAATTAAAGTTGTTTAATGATTTCAATTGCATCATAAATGTGTATTTTTTCCCTTTAAATGTTTTGAAAAAGTGCTACATGTTTGGTATATGAATTATATGATTTATTTATGAAATGAAAAATGGAAATGATTTTGAAAGGATATCAAGTTTATGAAATCAAGTTTCGAAAATGTGCCATTTTGGGCAACAAGTTTACAAGTCATGAACTACATGTTTGTGGTGGTCCCCTAAGTTAAGTCAAGTGCACTTTGATAAAAGGCTTCTCCCACCTGCTCACTAGTGGCATGGAGCTCCTTCATGGACTCCCATAAGTTCATGTCTATGCAAAACCATTATGTGGAATTGCGTTAGTACGTTCTGGTTATGACTACCCAGGACCTTTATGGGAAATGTGTAGTACGTTCTGTTTTGGATCCACAAAAACAATTCTGATGTGATTATGTGCTTATCATATGTGAATTGATGCATTCATGTTTTGTTGTTTCAAAATTTGACTACATGATGAGGAATTGAGAAACATGTGTTTTATTAATTCAATGAGAATTCTCTATGACAAGTGATTGTTTTCAAAGGTTTTGCTTATTTTTCATTATAAACTATTACCCACGAGCTTTCAAGCTCACCCACTTTTTGTCCCATCTTCAAGTGATAGCTAAGAGATCAAGTGATCAAGAGCCTAAAGGAAATTCTCCAAAATTATTTATTTTGTATTTTGAGTTGGTTTTGGGAAAGCACAATGTTTTGGTCGCATTTCAGGTTTATTTGCTCAAGATGATGATGTATTATGGCATGAAATGCCATTAAAGATTTGTAAACCTTTGCTCTTTTGATGTTAATGAAATATGAATTGTGTATGGATGATATTGAGTTGGAATCAGATATATTTGAAGAAGTTATCAACTTGAGATTATTATCAATTTGAGTAGATGGTTTTTGAACATGAATTATTGATATATATATATATGTATGTATGTATGTATGTGTGTGTGTGTGTACATAAGTGAGATGTTATGGAAAAGAAAGATAGGAATTATGACTGATTAGATATAGTTGAATGTGATGAGTCAAATGAGTTGAGATTTGAGAGTTTAATGAAGTCAATTTAGTAGATGAATGGTTATGCTCAGGACATTTCAAGTTTGCACAGTGCAAATTTCAAGTCTTCCATAGAGGTAAATTTCGTGTTCTGACTTCAGGAGAAAAACAGTATTGATCTAAGCTAAATTAGACAAAGTTGTCTTATAGAAAAGTTGTCTTTTAGAAAGTTATAACTTATCTTTCTAGCTTTCCAACAGTATATAGTATAAAATTTTTGTAAATCGGAGTCAAAAGTTATGATCTTTATAAGTGGAGGTACTCTGGAGAGTGAAGTTAGTGATTTAGAACTTTTGGGGATGTGAGGAAGACCCAGTAGAAATACAATCTTCTTATGCACTGTAGATGGAATCATCTTATGCACTGTAGATGGAATTATCTTGTACACTATAGACTAAATCTTCTTATGCACTGTAGATGGAATCATCTTATGCACTATAGATGGAATCATCTTATGCATTATAGACGGAATCTTCTTATGCACTGTAGACAGAATCATCTTATGCACTGTAGATGGAATTATCTTATGCACTGTAGACTGAATCTTTTTATGCATTGTAGATGGAATCATCTTATGCACTGTAGACTGAACCATCTGATCTAATTTTGACCCTCTAGATGATAGAATCTATCTTTAAGGTCCTATAAAAGTTTTAGACTTGAAGTCCTCTTTTAAACCATCTAAGAATGATCTTGATCCGGTATTTTTAGAGAAAGTTATGGCAATTGTTATAAAATAGGTCCCTTACGTCTTACCTTATAATCTAGTTCAATTTTAACCATTTAGATGATAGAATCTATCTTTAAGGTCCTCATGAAAGTTGTATATGTTGAATTTCTCTTTCAAACTATATAAGAATGACCGTGATCCAATATCTTAAGAGAAAGTTATACTAATTATTCCAAAATAGATCACTTTCATCTGACCTTCCATCTGGGATCGTCTTACCCTATTTTCTCGTTCAATTTTGACCCCTTAGATGACCAAATCTACCTTTAATATCTACATGAAAGATGTATATTTTTAAGTTATCTTTCAAAATATATAATAATGACCTTAATCTGATATCTCTAGAGAAAGTTATGCTAATTGTTCCAAAATAGGTCCCTTTCATCTAACCTTCCATCTGGGATCATCTTACCCTATTGTTTGGTTCAATTTTGAACATCTAGATCACATAATATATTTTTAAGATCTTCATAAAAGTTGTATATCTTGAAGTACTCTTTCAAAAAATATAAGAATAACCTTGATCCTATATCTCTAGAGAAAGTTATGTCAAATTTTCCAAAATAGGTCCCTTTTATCTAACCTTCCGACTGGGACCATCTTATCCTATAGTCTGGTTCAATTTTGACCCTCTAGATGATATCTTCAAGGTCTTCATGAAAGTTGTAGATATTGAAGTCCTATTTCAAAAATATAATAATTATCTTGATCAGATATCTATAAAGAAAGTTATGCTAATTGTTCCAAAATAGGTCCCTTTTATCTGACCTTCCATCTGGGATTGTCTTACCCTATTTTCTGGCTCAATTTTGACCCTTTAGATGACATAATATATCTTCAAAGTCTTCATAAAAGTTATATATCTTGAATTATTCTTTCAAATAATATAATAATTAAATTGATCCAATATCTTTAGAGAAATTTATTCTAAATGTTCCAAAATAGGTCTTAGACTAAAACCTTCCTTCTTATCCACTGTAGACTAAATCGTCTGGTCCAGTTTTGACCCTTTATATGACAAAATATCGCTTTGATATCTTCACAAAAGTTGTATATCTTGAATTTTTCTTCGAAATAATTCCAATATGACCTTAATTTGACATCTATAGAGAAATTTATGATAATTATCCCGAAATAGGTATAATATGATTGACGAAAAAATCTTGCTTGATTCTTTCAGTCATAACCTTGTTATTCGACCTCCAAATGATGTGATTCTTAAACCCATATATTCCTAACACATTTATTTCTACCTCTGCATGAAATTTTATAGCTTCTGATGTTGATTTAAAAGGGGATTGATTGATTCAAAATAAGGGTATGGGTTGGAAGAGTATGAATATGATATTTTACTAAATATATTTAGGTATTTTAATGGTATCTTTATCTGTAGAGATCCGAATGAGATGATTCTTGTTCCTAAATAAACTAGAGAAATAGAGATACAAATTATATGAAGTAATTGGATGTCAATTCAGTCTCTAAGACTTTCAAATTTTGAATAGAAATTGACTATAGTATACTGCTCCAGTTTAATAATAGTATGAAAATGTTTGGGCCCTAACTTTTAGAATTCTGAACCAAATTGAATGATTTTGGTGCCATTAGAAAATTAAGACAATGGGTGAAAAATGTTTTGAAAAATTCAAATTGTAATTCTAGTTTAAGGTTTCCCAAAATCTGCTCTGAATTAGGAGAAATGAGTTGTTTTTTATGTTTGGTTGGTGCGGGCACACCACCCTTATGGGATGATGGATAATGAGGGTTCATTGAAATAACCCTATAGGATAATATGCTCATACTTTACGACTCTGAATGTTGGGCTTCAGAATCAAGGTCCAACAATACTATTTCTTAATACCACTTAAACTATGATAGATGTTCATAAGGGCACCCTCACAATTAAATTCGATGGGGAAGTGATTCATTTCAATATTTTTGATGCCATGAAACATCCTCCTAATGACCATTGTGTTTTTTTTCCTATGGATGTGATTAATCCTTTGGTGCAGGAAATGCTTAAATTAAGTTGTAGGGATCATTTGGAAATGGTTTTAATCGAGGATATGAAAGTAGAAGCTAACACTAATGTTGAGATGGGAGAAGAGATTGTGGAAATGACAGCCGCCTTGTACTCATTGGAAAGCTCTCCAAAAGGGTACGATTTGGCTTCTATACAACTACTTGAAGCTCACCAAAAGTTCTTACCTTTTGATGAGTAGGCACTAGAATTGGAATTGAAGTCACTTCCTACACATCTAAAGTATGCCTATTTGGGAGATAAATAGACTCTCCCAATTATCATCTCGGTAGAGTTGACTTCAAATTAAGAGGAGAGGCTGGTTTGAATGTTGAGAGAGCGTAAGAAGGTCATTGGGTGAACTATTATAGATATATAAGGGATAAGCCCTTCCATATGCATGCACTGCATTTTGTTGGAGGAGGATGCAAAATCTATAAGGCAAGCTTAGCATCGGCCGAATCCTCCAATGATGGAAGTTATGAAGAATGAGGTGTTGAAGCTTCTCGATACTGGGGTTATCTACCCAATTTCTGATGCTAAGTGGGTAAGTCATGTCTAAGTGGTTCCAAAGAAGTCTGGAATCACCGTTGTTACAAACCAAGAAGGTGAGTTAATTCCCATCTGAGTGCAAACTGGGTGGCGAGTATGTATTGATCATAGAAAGTTAAATTGCTACTCATAAAGACCAGTTTTCCCTTCCTTTTATTGATTAGATGCTTGAGAGATTAACTAGTTATGACTATGATTGTTTTTTAGATGGCTTTGTAGGTAACATACCTGCCACATTCCAAAGGTGTATGATAAGCATTTTTTTAATATGTTGAGAAGATTATAGAGGTATTCATGGATGATTTTAGTATGTTTTGATCTTCTTTCGGTGAATGTCTTGAGAATCTTGCCATTATCTTGGAACAATGTATAGAAACTAACCTTGTGTTGAACTGGGAAAAATGTCATTTTATGGTTGATTAATGTATAGGTTTAGCTGGTGTGATATCTGCTAAGGGTATTGAAGTAGACAAGTCCAAAGTTGATCTTGTTTCTTTTTTAGCTTACCCCTCTACTATGAGGGAAATGCGTTCTTTTTTTGGGCATACAGTGTAGAGCCCGGCCTCTACCGCCATCACTCCCGGTATTGTCCTCTTTGGCACTTGCGTGAGTCATGACTCGAAACCAAGACCTCAAGGTTTTGTTC
>JANZLF010000008.1:30551071-30562896 GCA_026546835.1 Erythroxylum foetidum | reverse complement strand
ATGTTACACTTTGGACAAAAAACAAAGGGAAATATTGTGTGAATGGTTGAAGGGTTTAAAGTTTCCCGATGGTTATGTTTCAAACTTGGGAAGGTGTGTAGACATGAGGAAGTACAAATTATTTAGGTTGAAAAGTCATGATTGTCATGTGTTTATGCACAGGTTAATTCCAATCGCATTTTGGGAGTTGCTACCAAATAAGGTTTGGGAAGTGATTACAGAAATAAGTTTGTTTTTCAAAAGTTTAACATCATCTGAAATCAAGTACAGTGATATGGAAATCCTAGAAAGGGAGATTCCAGTAATTTTGTGCAAGTTAGAAGAAATTTTTCCTCCAAGCTTTTTCGATTGTATGGAGCATTTACCTATGTATTTAGCAAACGAGGCTAAACTAGCTGGTCCAGTTCAATATCGATAGGTATTTGCATCACTTGAAGAAAAATGTCAAAAACAAGGCTAGAGTTGAAGGTTCCATTTCTAATGCCTATTTAGTTTAGGAGGCTAGTACATTTTGTGGACATTATTTTGCACCACACGTTCATACAAGAGAAAGAAAAGTTCCTCATAATGACGATGAGGGAGGAACCAGTGATGCTAATGGTAACATATCCATTTTCACATTTCCTAGGCGAGCATATAGGCATGCAATAAGAAGAATGTTAACAGAGCAAGAAATTGAGGCTACCCATGGTTACATTTTATTGAACTATAAAGAGGTTCAACCTTTCGTGTAGTAAGTTCAACCACATTATATTGGTAGTAAAATTTTGTCTTATTCATTACTAAATTACATGATAATGTAACAAGATGTACGTGGCATTGTTACACGAGATCATGGCAAACAACACACAGGATGAAGTAAATAATGAGGTTGGACGAAACTTTGCACAATGGTTCGAGAGATATGTTAGTTTTCACTTACAAATATTCTCATAATTAAATTATACAATTCAAGTTTTGAAATAACCAGATGTATTCATTGATATTGAAATCATTTTTTTTGTAGGCCTTAGAAAATCGAATAGAGAACAAGTTCATTTTTGATCTTACTAAGGGACCTCTGCGAATTGTTAAATCATATCCGATTTATTTCGCTAATGGCTAAAAATATCATACAAAAGGTCATGGTCATAGCCTGGCAATAATAAATAGTGGAGTTTTCATAGAAGGAGAATTCATGGATTACTATGGTAAAATCATTGAGATACTAGAAGTTGAGTACCCTACGTTGCCAATCAAGCGAACTGTGATATTTAAGTGTGATTGGTTTGACCCCACTCCAAATGTTGGAACAAAAGTTCATAGCCGATACAATCTTATTGAAATAAACTCACTCAGAAGATTAAAACATTTTGAACCTTTCGTTTTGGCCGTGCAAACGAAACAGGTGTGTTATGTCCCTTTTCCCAGCATACGACGAGATAAGTTAAATTGGTTGGCGGTTTACAAAGTTAAACCTAGAGATGTGTTTCAATCACATGGAAAAGAAGAAAAGAGAATTGAAAGTGAAGCGTTTCAGGAAGATGCTTATTTATAAATGCATTTGTGATATATGATGATAATGAACCATTGCACAATCCATCACATGAATATGTTGAGATTTCATCTGGAGAGGAGGAAGATGGTCAAAGATCTGAAGAGGAGTCGGATTTTGATCTTATTCTTCAGAAAGTAAAGATGATTGTAATTTACAATTAAGTTATGATAGCGATTAATTTGTGTATGTAGTGGAAGATTTAATTTCCTTTGACAAGTAATACGTACTCAAACTTTTCAATATGTAAAATTTTTATTTCCAATTCTTAATCAAGGAATGTCAACTTGGCGTCTAGTTCCGGATGGAAGTAATTCATTCCGTTGGGAGGAACATGATACAATTGTCCCTGTCGAAAGAATAAAGGATGCATCAATAATCTCCACTTCTTTAAGTAATGATCGTTTGCCTTCCATGACCGATCTTCTACTTGAAGTTGTATAGTATCATCTGAACAACATTACTTTCCTTATTATATACATCTCAATTCAAAGATATGAAGTTGTTATATTAACATTTCATGGAATATATTACATGTTTTAAGCTTAAATGAATCTCGAAGATGACATATATGCCGAAGGAGGCGGGAGTAATGACACAACGATCGATGAAGGATTAGGCAAATCGGTTGTTTTGGAAAAGTTGGCAATTCCACATAGCTCATTTGGAAATTCACGTATGTATACGTATTCAGGATAGGTTCCATTATCCCTTTTTAAAATGACAATATGTAAGTTCCTTCCTATCGTGTTGTAGGTAAACCATTTCCGAACGTTTCACCAATAAAATTAGCAATAGCGGAAATGTTGTTGCAAGAAGGTATTCAAAACCAAACACATACGGGAAGAACATTTATTGTTTCTATTGGAGCGCTTGAACATATGAGGTGCCTTCTCAGGAATCCAGCTATCAGGGAGTCCTTTACCTTTACCAACTCTCATGTTACTTGAAATTCAACAAAAAATTAATATCATTGTCATGTATCTCTGCAATACACATGATTGTGCTATAAACTAGTTATATTATTGTACTATGACTGTAACAATTATTCTCATTACTAAATTCAAAGTAATGATATGAAACAAATCACCTGAATTCCTTTTACATATATTATGTAAAATATTAGATTTAGAATCAAATTTAAATATTTCAAGGAGAATTCAATAAACAAAAAATTTCAGGTACAAATATGGGACCAAAGAGACAATGTGAGATCATGCGGCCCAGGCTTAGAAGCATGTTTGGAGGGACTTACTGTGAGGGTGGCCCATCCCAGACTCTAGTTGCAACTAAGTCGCCACCACTACCTCCAACGCCTACAATTGCAGGAACATCATCACCTGCAACTGGTGATACGCAACAATCCAATACTCATATATCATCCAATACAGTTATGGATGATGAAAGAGACGAGATCCACCCTGAATCTGAGGGTTTTGATGGTAGATATTATACTGTTTATCGCATGAAACACTATATATGTTTATCATTAACTTATATGTTTAAATTTTTTGAAATTTATTAACTTATTTGTTTTTATATTAGGTTTATTCCGTCTGAACTTTGTTCAAGACAAATGACATCTACATTTAAAGAGATAATTGATCCTGAGGGTTATGCATAGAAGAAGATCTCTCAGGCCACAAAGGCATTTTACTATCAGGAGTTTGAGGTACAATATGCGATAAATATTTTTTCCTTTTGTTGTATACATTAATAACTTGCATATAAATATATTATAAGTTATCAAATTTATTCTTTTTATTTTCATAAATATTTTTAGTGGAGTTCTGAACTCGATGGGATAATATATAGTGTATGGGAGTCACAAGCTCATGCACGTTATCGCGACTTTATTAATCAGATACAAAATGCTGGTGTACGACCCTCTTTCATTTCGGAATCCACATGGAGTCGTTGGCTGGAGTACTAGAGATCACCTGAGGCAATGCTCATATCGAGTCGTAACTCCACTAATAGACGTGGTAGGTCAGGGGCAGGCAGTTTTTCCGTTCATACGGGATGATCAATTATTTACCGCGAGTATGCAGAGAGATTTGTAAGTATATAATTATTACATTTATATTCTAAAATTTTACTTTGCTATATTTCAATGTAAATTGATGTGTGAATGTTGTGATGACATACATGTGTAGTATGCCTAATGATCATGACTGTGTCGAGTAATTTGCTGGTGTCATTTATGGCTGTGTTGAATACTTTATTTTTTTGAACAAGGGGTAATATCATAAAAATAGAAGAGACTCTGTCAAAATTTTTATAAATTCTAGTTTAACTTATAATATTTCATTATTATGTAGGAAAAGTCTATGGGCGTTAGGCCTACACTCCATCAGTTGTTTTTACATACTCACATTAAGAAACATGACTGTGTGAGATTCGTCAACAATCGATGTCGAGAATTAAATGTACATGAATTTCATAGTTTAATATTCAATCTTAATAATTATCACTTACTAATTATAATATAAGCATTGCCTCCTAATAGGACCAAATACAACAAACAATTAGGTAACAGTCACAGGATGAACAACCTGTTGATGATACCCAGACATATTTTGATGCAGTGAGTGGTAAGGACAGTCAAAGAAGGATCTTTGGTCTAGGCTAATGTGCCAACACATTTTATTCGCACTCATCTACTATGTCGACAACAACAGCATCTAGTTCAGAGCCGACAACGTGACGTATCAATCAGCTTGAGTCCACAGTTCAAACTTTGATGGAGGTAATAAGTAAGCTCCAAAATGACATGAGCCAAATGAGATCGAGGGATAGAGACTCACATCAACCACACTCACCAGGACAATAAGATTGTTGTTGTCATTAATTTAGTATTCATTTATGTACTATTTAATGTTTTAATTATCAGTTAGGAAATATTTTGTTTCTTTTTATGATCATTTAACTTTCTATTTAAACAAATTCCATGGGTTGAAAATTTCAAAACTTATGTAAGGATAATTTATAATTGTTCAAATTGAAATTAAATTTCACGACCAGATTTTTAGAAAATTGTCATTCAACAAGACATTTACAGAGAATTAAAGGTGACTTCAGCGATCTAACAGCTTCCACCTTTGGATTAAGCAATCAAGGGTATATTTGATCAAGGGTTACAAACTGTCGATGACGAAGGGTTGCAATTACCAATGGTTTGTGTTTCCGTCGGTGATATATTACCGATGGAATACGAAAGTCGTCGGCGAGGGTAGAATTATATTCCGACAGTTTCTATCGGTAAATTTCTACCAACTATACTGACGGTGTTAATTACCAACGGTTGCCGTCATACCGTCGGTAACATATACCGACCGTGTCATTGCTGACGGTTGCCGTCTTACCATCGGTAACATCTACAGACCGTGTCCGCGTCGATGTAAGTCTCCGTCGCTCTGTTCCGTCGGTAAATTTAGTTACCGACGAATTCTCCAAAGTTTCTGTAGGTATATTTCATCGGTAATTCCCTTTCTTCTTGTAGTGCATATAAGCTACTCTAATTTTTTGACTAGATAGCAATGCTACAATTTTTGTGAAAAGGGTACCCCGTATGTATGTTTGTAGATATATTTTAATTCTTTATTAATGAACTTTCCATTTTTTATTTTCAAAAAATAAAGAACAATAAAATTTAAATTTTTTTACATATTAATAGCTTTTATCAAATGGGTAATGGGAAAATTTTAAATAGCAAAATCCGTTCAGCAAATACCTTTTGTGAAAAAGAACTGCCGAAGATCATAAAATACGTAGGAATTAATTAAAGATTAATATGGATATTTCAGGGTTCTTCCCACCATTATAGTTAATGGACTGGTTGGGATGACCGGTCGTTGAACCATCTACTGCACGAATAACCTTTTCTCCATCTTACTGTCAAATTATGAAATTCAGATCTCAAGACGCAAGCGATGATCAATCCATTATAGAAACAGATTTACCTTCTAATTATTAGTCAAATGCTGATAATAGAGTTATACGAACCTACAAAGTCTAACTTCCTAAGTTGGTAAGTGTAGATCTTTTGTGAACATAAATTGCTTCAGATGTAGCGAAGCAATCGGAATACAGTGAGAAGAGAATGAATTCGTAGATCAATAACTTGACAGACAAAAGATTAAAGTGAAAGGCATAATGTTTAAGAATCTTTACATGGGGGGCTTGCCTTCCATGTGAAGCATACGCTACAGGTCATGTCGTGAACAGATGGCAGAGAAAGGTAAAGCCCCGGCGAAACAGGAAACGTCCCACGAAACTAAATAAGATAAAAAAAGAGGTAAAAAAACGTGACAGGGATTAAACAAAAGATAAGTACACCTACAGTTCAACGACGATCACCACAAATAATCTCCTGACCCTTCATATCTACTTTCCATCGGCCGACTGCAGCTAATAAAACTTGCTGTGTCTTGGTATTGGTACTGGAATCTTGTATCTTCTGGTCTGAGGCCGTGGCTTCAAAGATGACAAAAGATAGGAAAATAGGTTTGGCCATGGACTTCTCCAGAGGAAGCAAACTAGCTCTCAAATGGGCCACTGAAAACCTGCTGGAGAAAGGTGACACCCTTTTTCTCATCCATGTCAAGCCTTCACAAGGAGATGAGTCTCGCAACCTTCTCTGGTCCACTACTGGTTCCCGTAAGCTGAATTTGTTTCTCTAAGTTCCAGTTTCTGGATGATTTGTCTGTCTGATTTTCTGATCATCTGTTTTAGCTCTGATCCCTTTGGTCGAGTTCCGTGACAAGGAAGTTGCGCACAAGTACGAGGTTGACCTTGATCCAGAGGTTATCAGCATGTTAGATACAGCTTCCCACCAGGAGGTATTTGTTCATAATGATTTATGAGGGTCTGTGCCTATATACTTTTCTGCTGTTTTCCGTTTGTGATATAGACTTAATGATACAGGTGACTGTGATAGCTAAGCTCTACTGGGGAGATGCCAGAGACAAATTATGCGACGCAGTTGATGATCTTAAGCTTGATTGCTTGGTCATGGGTAGTAGAGGCCTTGGCACCATCCAGAGGTATGCTGTTGGGTTGCATTTACAATTTAGATAATTAAATTGAAAACCGATCTTACCTTCGTGCCTCAACTTTTTATTTTTTTTTCTGCTTTTCTTTAATGCTTTTTTGAGGATAGGGTACTCCTGGGAAGTGTGACCAATTATGTTATGACCAGTGCAACTTGCCCTGTGACCATTGTTAAGGATCCCAGTGCCCGTGGGTTATGAGTAAATTTGTGTATTGGACCTCGCAAAAGCTTGTGTTGGTGCGAGATATCTCTATTTGGTCTGTTCTGTTTCTATATTTAAAAAGGGTGATCATAGATAACATACTTTCCTGAAGGTGATTAGAACTGTGGATTGTTCAGGGCTGATTTGTATGCAGAGTTAATACTTCACGTTATCTTTGTTTCATCATCCTAATTATGTATGTTTGCATAATATATGAGTTTGAACAGTTTGTGCCTCTGGGTTGGAGGAATATTTCGAGTCAACTATTGATTGAAAACACCTCAACTATTAAGTAGTTGTCATGTCTCGTCTGCCAGTGTAAACGCCTTCTATTTGAACAACCCAAGCTTTTATTTATCAGAGACAAAACTCAACTAGTACAAACCAAGCATGACAATACAGAAATAGAAAGAAACAAGAAAATATCTTAAAACTCGGGTGTCTGAAAGCTGCAAATCCATGACATGGGCGTCTACTTGGAAGCAGATTTTGCACCTCCATAGCGAGCTTTGAAGAAAGCAAAGTACTTATCTCTGGGGGGTGAGCTTGCTTTGACCAAATCTATGTCAAGTAGTTTTCCAGTCCATTTCCATAAGTTCGGCAATTTCTCTTCAGTTACAATTGCTGCCCCTATGACTTCTTGGCCCACTTGAAACCAGTAGGCTATGAAGAAAACAACAATATCCAGGTACCCAATGGTCTCACCTCCAAAGAACTCCTTTCCTTCTAGCTCTTTATCAAGCACTTTGAGTTGCTCACCAACCTCTGCAAATATCTTTTTCTTCTCTTCCTCATCGGGGGTATCACGAGCCTTAATCACCAGCTGCAGGATCTGCATAAGTAGCAGATCACCAATAATACTGGGCTAGCTTAGCTTAACGACATAACAGGGTTAAAATAAAAATTGCAGGCATGAACAGCCTGACTTACCGTTTCATCTACAAACTTCGCCCAAAAGCGAGCAATGGCCCTGTCATAAGGGTCTTTAGGCAAGATAGGATTGTTGCTCCACGTATCCTCTATGTACTCTAGTATGACAAGAGATTCTGCAATTGGTTTTCCACGGTGCACAAGCACAGGAATTTTCTTATGAACTGGATTATACTCTAGGAGCAAAGGACTCTTGTTGGACAGGTCTTCTTCAACATATTCATACTCTATGCCTTTCAGTTTCAAGGCTAGTTCTATTCTCTGAGAGAAGCCACTGGCCCAAGTGCCTAATAGTTTCACTGGAGCAGCCATTGCGATATATATCTAAGACGGTAACTAAAGCTGATACTAACACATTTACCTTTCATTGTAGTTTAGTGCCCTTTTATAGGAAGTGTGCGACGACGGTCCGTGATAAGCAAGTCGGAAGTATGGCCCCACTTAATAAAGAAAGTAAACGGAAGAGTCTAATTCAAAGCTAGGCGCCTAGAAAATGAATCCTTTTGAGCCACAAATGTAAGTGCTGACATAGTCAAGTTGGGACAGATTCTTGCCTAGAATTTTCGTGCAAGTCAACGTAATGATATTCAATGTGTTAAATTGGTAAGACGTTGGCACCTTATGAGATACATATTCCTTAAGTTGTTAGATATGAATTGTAAGATGAACGAGGGACTCGTCTAGTGACTGAAGTTTGTATGCAACCTTACCAATTTTGTCAATAATCCGACAGGGACTATAATATGTAGAAGATATGTTCTGAAACAGTTTTTTCATAAAGAATATTGCTTATAAGGCTAAAGTTTCAAAAATACACGTTGTCCTACCTTGAAGTCTCTATATGAACTCTTTTGATGTTGTTCCTTGCCTAAGTGAGATTTAGCAATCTAGAAAGTTGTCTCTTAATCTTGCACTAATTAGTCCACCATAAGATTTGCAAATCTCCCACAAATCATAGAACATATAGAAGGAGTATATCCACAAAGAATTTAAAAGGGAGTGGAATTGTGCTAAATGATAAGTTGTATTATAACATATATAGGAGTGTATCCATAAAGAATTTCAAAGGGAATGGAATTATGGTTGACTGATATGTTGTGTTATAACACCATTCCATCAAGGTTATCCACTCTAACCATTTGTTAGGAGAATTTGCATAGATAGAAGATAGGTCTCTACGATCTTATTTCAAATAAAGGGTGATACAATATAGAGAATCTTAAACGAGAATCTTAAACTTACTCCTTATAGTTTAAATGCTTCCTAATAAAAGGTACTTGAGTGAATCTCTGTCACTAACAATTATCTTCAGCATTTTATAGATTATGAAGACATGGTTAATGAAAGCATGAGCTATTTTTTGAGTTGTATAAGGATATATGATTACAATAAAGTAGAAGTATTTATTGAGCCTGTCCACATTCACAAAAATAGCCGTTTGCTTCTTTATAAGGGCAATAATTTAATAAAATACATGCTAACTTCCCCTAGTCATCATCATGTTATTACTTTAACAAACTAGATACTTCTTAACATAATTTATCATTTCCTTGACTAAATTCTTCTATTGGAACAAATTTTGCACTCATTTGATAGTGGAGATTACACCTTCCCTTTAAGGGATGTTAGCAGTAATAAATATTAATATCTCCCTTAATATCTTGCATAACTTGTAGTCCATTCTTCCACTAATATGTTTTGGAGTATACTTCTTTTGCTTCAAGCTTCTTTATAACGTCTTGAATGGTTGCTTCCTTCTCTCGTCCTTGTTTGATGTCTTCTATCAAATATAAATGAATATGAGCTATTGTCAATGTTAACAGGTCCTTTCTTAACACAAGGATAATGTATTATCTACTTTAGTTTCTTTTCACTATTATAGATGACCTTAAAAATTATATCTCATCAATTTTGGAAGCAATGTCATTTGAAATGGTATTTTAATTCCTAAAAACTGCTTAATAATTTGATAGTCTATTTGCACCTTAAATGACCTCTCACTTAAGTAATGATGTCATTGCTTGGTAGCCTTAATGACTATAGGAATTCCTTTTCATATGTTAAGAGCCCCGTGTGTTTACAAATTCGATTAGGCGTTTATTTTTGTTGAAGCACAATACCTATATCTATCCCACAATCATCTAGTTTATGATAAAATGTTGTTAGAAGTTAGGCGATGCTAGTATTAGAGTTGATACTAAAGCATTCTTAAGCTACTCAAGTGCCTCATATTGTCTCTCCTTTCACTCCCATTTTCCTAATGCTTACTTCTTTAACATCTCAGTTAAAGGCTAACCCAAGTTGCCATAAAGCTTAATAAACTTTCTATAGTAACATGTTAGCCCTATGAATCCTCTTAGTTCTTTAAAATTTTGAGGTCTTAGATATTGTTGAATTATGGTTACCTTGTTAGAGTCTATGGATACTCCTATAGCAGAAACAAAATGGTCTAAGTTATTAGTCCTACTTAGCACAAAAGTACACTTGCTTCCTTTAATGAAGAGTTAATAAGTGTTGAGCGTTTGCAAGATTTTTTGTAGGTGCTCCAAATATTATAGTAAATGCTACTATAAACTAAAATATCATTGGAAAGGACTATAAGGAACTTCTTATTATAGGGCTTAAAAATCTCATTCATGAGCCTTTGAAAAGTTGAGGTAGTATTAGCTAGTTCAAAAGGCGTCACTAAAAATTTACAATGACCCTCATATGTTCTAAAAGTTATTTTAGGGACATCTTCATCACTCATTCAAATTTGATGATACCTAGATCTTAAATCCATATTAAAGTACCAACTATATCCTTATAGTTCATCTAGTAATTTCATAATCAGAGTTACAATGAATTTGCTCATGATAGTATGTTTATTAGCTCCCTATAATCTATACACATCCTCTAGGTATTACCCTTCTTCTTTACTAATACAACAGATGAAGTATATGGTTAAAATTGTGTATTATGAATCCTTATTCCATTAGTTCCTAAAGAACGTTTTCAATGGCATCCTTTTATTTCTTTAAATACTTATATGGTATGATGTTGATGGTCTCCACTTTGTCTTTAAGCATGAAACCATGGTTATGCATTCTTTTTGGTGGCAATTCATTAGGTTATTCAAATGATCCACTAAATTCAGTTAGTAGCCCATTTAATTCCTCTAATGTGTTGGGCTAATCCTCTAAAACGACTTCTTGCATATGAAATTCAATGGGGTATGAGGGATGCAATATATATATAGTTCTTTTCCTAAATTTCCAAAGATCTTGTTTAAGCCTTTACCTAAAATGATCTTAGTACATTACATTATTTCAAAGTATGATCTTTGAATCTTGTTTATGTAGATTCTCAGTCAGTGTCATCATTTTGCCTTCCCATCTAAATTTCAAGATATGATCCCTAAATTTGTACATTACATTATTGAGGCTCACCATTTGTTAAATTCTCAGGCATATATTGCACCCCCTAATATGATGATTAATACATTAGTGGTGAACCTGATCCTTGCATACTCCAGGTGAAGCTTTTACATACTTAATGGCAATTCAATTTTAAGTCTCCTTCCACTATAATTTACATAGATTGTACTTTTATAATGTTTATTCTTACCTTCTTCACCACTAACTTATCTAGGCAAATGTGGGTGCTCCCACTATCTATTAAGATATACAAAGTGAAACTGTTGTCGTCTGCAACCAAATTAATAAAAACTCTAACAATAGAAAAATGTAGTTAATGAAGAGTTGAGATTGTGTTCACGAGGAATTTTTAACGGTAAAGGTAGTACGAGTTTAAAGGTAAAACAAATGAGGGGTGTAATAAAATTTTAGTATTTAAAAGTGAAAAAAATTGAAAATTAACAAAAATAATCAAATCTAGAAATTTAATAAACAAACTTTAGTTTAAGGTCATCGATGTTATCACACTAATATGGATCATTGATATAAAATTTAGTCCACTAACAAACATTCATTGGGTGATGTTTTCTAGGAATGACAATGGGGCGGGTATGGGGCGGGTATGCCATTCCCCGTGTTAGAGTAGTGCCCTAAAGGCAATCCCCTTTAGCGCATTTTGTTCATAGTCATGTACAGACTTTATGAATAAAT
>JANZLF010000008.1:30475245-30485508 GCA_026546835.1 Erythroxylum foetidum | reverse complement strand
ACAACTCATACCAAGATCACTCTTTCTACTCCTTCTACTCCTCATTTTCAATAAAAACACATTTAATATCAATTATACCCGGAATTTGTCAATGAATGTATGTACACTTTTTTATGTGAAAACATTCTGTATTTATGTGCATAAATGCTAACATGATGCCTGAGCAAGAAAATGCATCCCTAAATCTCAATTTCTCTTTGAGCTCGCATGTACTGAAATTTCAGGTCATAACCCTTAATATGGGGACAGGATGTTACAATTTTGGTTAATGGAAGGCATGATCATATGTCTCCTTATCTCTTTATCATATGCATGAAAGTCTTTACGCAATTGATTATGCATAAGGTAAGTACAAGTAAGGACTTCAAATATCACAGTAAATGTAAGAGGGTAGGGCTTATCAACTTATGCTTTGCATATGACCTATTGCTTTTTTCCAAGGCCTATGGTAAATCTATTGAATTACTCATCTGTACACTATCTTTGTTCAAAGATATTTCAGGATTCGAGTTTAACTTTACAAAAAGCCATTTCTTCCTAGCTAATAGTGCCACTATGATGGAAGGTTGTATCTCTGCAATTATAGGGATGTGTAGGAAGCAAGCTCCTCTTAGTGATCTGAGGATTACCACTAAAAGGATACAATTCTTTGAATGTTTCCCTTTAATAGAAAAAATGCATAGAAGATTGAGTAGGTGGACTAATAAGATTCTGTTTTTTGGTGGAAGATTGCAGCTTATTAAAACTATACTCAATTTCCTTCATGTCTACTGGTCCTATAACTTCTCACTTGCTAAAGGAGTTATCAAAGCCATCGAGAAGCTATTTAGAAGATTTCTTTAAGGAAACCTCAATTCAGACAAATAGTTTGCAAAGGTGAAATGGTCAGAAGTTTGTAAAAGGAAGGAAGAAGGGGCATTAGGTTTGATCTCTATTGCCTCCTTTAATAAGTCAGCTTTGATCAGAAATCTGTGGAATATTCTACTGAATAAGCAATCTTTATGGATTCGTTGGTTTTATACCTATATCCTTAAAGGTTCTAGTCTTTGTACCATCCCTTTTAGAGACTCCTTTTCTTGGTCTTTGATTCAACTATTAAAGTTAAAACCCCGTTTACAAGCTTTATTGACTTGAAAAGTTGGAAATGGTGAAACAGCATTCCTATGGTTAGATAATTGGACGAGTCAATGACCCCTTTTCAGATTTCCTCAGGCTCTTCAGATTTGAAATGGCCTTCTTATCAACTTAAAAGTTAAATAAATCATCCTTAGGGGCCAATGGAATATTCTAAGTGAATTACAGTATATCACTCCTCATTACGACCCTAATTTGGATGGAGATGACTAATTTCAATACCTTAATCTCCCTCCTAATACCTTCCAACTTGCGTAATTCAGGAAATGGGAGAATCAGAATCACCTAAGATAGTCGTGGTTCTCTATCATTTGGCACAAGGCTCTCATGCCTAGCTATTCAATTATTCTCTAGCTCATTGTGTTGAATAAGCTAAGTACATTGGACAGACTGCACCATATTACCTTTAACTTTATTTGTGTTCTCTGTGAGTTAGAAGAAGAATCTAGGAATCATCTTTTCTTACTTTGCCCCTTCTCCCAATTCATATAGGAGAAAATATAGGAATTGTGTCTTATATCTAATGTTGGGACCACTTTTGGGGAAACTCTAGATTAGTTTCAAAAGGTGAATCAAACCTCCAACTGCAACAAGTAGATCTATGTCATCTACTTTGCCTTATCCATTAAGGATATTTGGCGAGAGAGAAACATCAAAAGATTTTAGAACACGCATCGCTCACGAGATGAGGTTCTCTTCTTTGTACTTGACATAATCAAAGAGATACTCCTATGTTCTATAAGGTATGACCGAGTTTGCCCTAATCTAGCCTTATCATGGAGAATCTATTAACATACAATGGCTAAAATTCTTGAAAAAGGAAATCAACTCAAGTTACAAGTCAGTGCCTGAGTAAAAGATGTCCTTTGTATTTGATGCATAGAGTGTTTCTGTCAAAGCTGAGTACCTTAATCCCTACACTCTACGTCAGTTCTAAAAATAGGAAGTGTATTCTTAAATATCCTTTCTTTGCATCGACTGTAGCACCTTCTCCTACTACGATTGGTGATCATCTTCCCAAGCCCGAATTTGGTAAGAATTGTGCGAAATGAAGAAAACGTGTTCTAAACTTTCCAAATTTGCCTAACTCTTCATCTGATGGAAATATTAACCTTTTGTGACTCTCGTTTCATATAATGTCATTGTACTAGTTGAAATTATTATGTTTGCCTCTAGACGATGTCGTGGATGTAACTGAGCTTTATCCTCTTAACGTTGCCGTTACATGACATACTAGTTATTCTTAATCTCGTATGTAACTTGCTATTTAATTTATTAATACAATTTTACTTATGCAAAAAAATGTCTTTTCCTCTTGCTTAACTTAAATTCTAGCCCGATAAGAAAGGATTGAGAGAAAATTATATAGATTTGAGCATAATCTGATGACTTTTTTACTAGACCAGGGGCTCATGATTCCTTTTCCAAATTCTCCATGAGTTTGATGTTCTTCTTCACCACCCTAAGCACAAAGAAAAATAAAGTGGCCTCTTCTTCTCCCCTTTTTTACTTCCTATTTTTATGCATTAATTTAAAAATTAAGTATAATGTTTTAGATAGGTATGTGGTTGGTATAATTTTTTTTGACTTTATCTTATTTTTAGTTTTTAGAGTGTTTGAACATTCTCTTTAAAATTATTGTTTTCACTTAATTCTTTTAGAAATTGATGAAATAAAATTTTCCAAAGAGATTTTCACTAAACTGTTTTGAATGAATTAAACTATGTGTGCAAAATGAGACTTAAATTGATTAAGATGAATGTTAAACACTTTAATAAGTTAAAATAGCTAGGGTATGCATTTAGATAAAGAGAGACAATTGATTGATGAAGTATTGTATATGGTTTAGGCGAATTTGATTGAAACCTATGAGCACATGAGCATTTAAGGATAGAAACATTTTGTGTCTATCCATTTTCCTTTGGTATATGCTTTACTATCATTTAGAAACCTTTAGAACTTTTATTGAACCAACTTGAATTGCCATGATTGCCTGAGACTTGAATATGATAAAGGCCTTCTTGTTTAAGCCATTTAACTTTAAAAGTCACTGTTCATAAGTACCCTTAGTTTAGCTCCTTGAAGCCATTTATAATCTCTTTCTTTGTAACCCACATTACAAACCTAACCTATCATGCATCATATCACCTAACTACACATCTTAGTAACTATTTATAAAGTTATTAGGGGAATGAGAAGGACTTTGGTCTAAAGTTTATTTTCAAACTAATCATTTTGTATTAGTTTTATATAATGGCTACTTACTTTTGTATCACTGATTTTTGAATAAAAAATCAATAAGAGAATAATTGCAATCGCAGTATATTTACATCTATAGAGGAGTACTTAGCTACATTCCATTCATAGCCCTACACATTGTTTGAATGTCTTATTACTATATTTAGTTTTAACCCTTAACGCAAGCCTCACTTGTAGCGCCCCCTTACCGTGGGGTACGCACCGAGACGCCCGTGGGCCATTCCAACACATATCCCACAATAAGGGAGAGCTACGAGCAGACAATCACTACAGTACTCTCATGGCATAAATATAATAAGACCGTAATATAAAAATCATTATATTTTAAAACTAAGATGCTTTCTCATTTCATGTCATCAAACAAAAGCATATACAAGTCTATCAGTTTTCCACTGTCTAAATACATTACTCCAAAAAGGAAACTGATACAAAAATCTAAACTAGGTCATCCCCAAAATAATCCCATCTGACCGACCTGTGTTCCATTACTTCTCTTGCCAACTAGATCCACACGGCAGGAAAAGTCTATCTCTGGAGCTAGGAGACTACTCTATCGATCCTGAAAAAAATAGATGCAATTTTGGGTGAGTTTGCGAACTCAGTGAGAAACCATCATCGATGGTTCACTCAATTCATGCATTACGCAATTAGCGTACAACTTACCACAGTAACACATTCAAAAAACCATATAGAAATTTATAGATTTTCACCCAATCACAGAACTCAGAAATTTCGTAAATCAGTTATCACAATTGTATCATGCACTCTTGCCTATTTCCCATTCACTGTATTCAATCCATCAAGATGTGTATGCAATGCATATATGACTCTTTCCCATTTTACTATAGTGTTGTGACCGAGCGCTTAAACAGTGAACAGTAGTCAGTAGACGCATCTAGGGAGTAGGAGAGCCCTCTGGTTATGCACTATCTCCCTTCAAGCTCAAGGCTCTTTTCAGTATCAGTGGCGACTCAGGTCATAACTATTATTATCCGTTCATGTATTTGTGTATAAAATGCAAAAATGCCTAATATAATCACAGTCACGTTGCCATTAAAACCCATTTATCAGATGGCAGTCGAATCCGATTTATCAAAAACAGACATATCGATCTTAATCATTCACATAAATTCATCATTATTCAACATAGAATTCCAAGTACAGAACATTTAACAGTCAAAGATTGAGGAACCAACTAGGTTACTCACCTGTACTTCCAAGCTACTGCCTAGAAGTCCCAGCAATAATCCGTAGAATGTCGTTCTAATGGTGCCTCTATAACAGTCAAACAATTACCCATTACTAAATGCACAATCAGAATAATTCAATGATGCACATGTCTACAATAAAAGATGTATTATGCACGTTCATGACCGTCCCGACGCTATTTCCCAAATTCCACTTTCTTTAGTCGCGAAACCGATTTTTCATTCTATACACACTATAACATTAAGACAATACCCTTATTCTCAAAGAAGACCTCCAAGTCAAAATTACTATTCATTCAGTCAAATTCACCCATTATAGACTCCAAAAGCCTTGAATGTAAGTCAACAGTCTCAAATTTATGCTCCAATTATCATACAACAACCCTTAGGTTGAAATAGAACCTATTCTCAACTTTCATTTAATATTAGAGATCTTACTAATTTGAATTCAAATTTTCTTTATTTACATCAATTGTAGACCTCTTTCTCTAGATCATAACAAATCAAACATCACTTTAATTGGAGGTCTACATCATTAGTTATGACTCAAAAACTAAATAACTCAGTTTAAAAAAATGGTGCTCGCTGCGACGTAAGGACGCTCGTCGTGGCGTCCCAGAGTTGCTCGCCATGGCGTCCAAAGAGAGCTCGCCACAGCGTGGAAAGCTTGGAGGCTCGCTGTGGTGACCTCCTGCATGCTCACCGCGGCGAATTAATATAAATTTGCCGCGGCGAGGCCCTTGCGCACGCCGCGGCGAGAACATCAATTCTCACCGCGACATGCGGGTCGCAGGTCGTCTTCTCCGACCAGTTTTTTCCCATTTTTCTCTCTAAAATCAACCATAACTCAACCACAACTACCCCAATCTTTCACATTTAAACCCATTAATGCATCAAACTAACAAATACTCAACATTAAATCAATTTACTTACCAAATCAAGCTTCCCTCTTCAAACTCCCGAAAATCTCCAAGTCATGAACACAAACGACTCTTTCTTCTCCTCCCACAATTTTTCATCTCTCAAAGGTTTTAGATGGTCTTTACACAAGAGAAGAAGCAAGAAAACAACGAGAAATCACACAGGGAGGAAAAAGGAGAATCGATCAAAGGGAGAAGAATCATGCCCTAGGTGGAGAAACAAGTTTGCTGCCAAAATGAGAGGATTTCGAAAACTTAGGGCATTAAATACTTTACAAGCCTTCATCCCTAAAAACTGGCCACATGCCAATCCTCAAACATATTTAAAATTCTTACTCATTTCTAATTCATTTCTAGTCTAAGATATCTCAAATTTCCAATGGTTCCACATTCAAATTCCTAAAATTATGAGTTTAATTTTTCTATTGCCATTGGACAGTCATTTCAGTACTATACAATCGATCAGTCCGTTACTCAAAAAATTTCCGGTCTGGACATTTTCTCCCAATTATTCCAGAAAAATTCTAACGATTGATAACCACTCTTAGAATAGTTCCAATTTAAATTATCAATCACAATTGTCTCAGAATTCACAGAACACATCGTATTTACAAATAAAGGTTGGGAAATGTCATGCATGCGTATACATATAAGTGCATGTGCAAAATGACTCATTCCTCTCTATATCGAGAGGCCAAATGCATGCTCATATCAAAATATGCAATAACCTACTAGCCTGACCCAACGGACCAATTTACCCTTCCCATCAGGGATGGGATGTTACATATATATATATAATCACTTTATTATGCTGCATTAGATTACATCATAATTCTTGATGTGATACGTCACTATATACTAAGAAATCTCCAAATCCAGATGGAATAACTAATACCTCTGTTGTAATTATTTGGCATTTTAATCCCTTAAAAGTTTTGTTAAAGGGCTAAGGTAAGTAGAAACCCCTCAACAAATCCTAGTAGTATACGATATTCGACTCATTTTAGAAAACTCTGAATCTTATATATATACTCATCAGAGTTTCCCACTTCCTCATTATCTTTATTTTCTTTGGGTTTCCCAATATGCCATGTTCTAGTGCTATATGACCCTAACATATTCCTTAATCCAACCAAGATTCATACTTACCGAAGTTGGCATACAATTGTTTTTCCCTCATGATAAATATGGCTAACCTCAAAACGTTTCCCTTTACTTTTTAAATACACTTAAAATATCATTTATGATCACAATCACTAATTGATCCAAGTAAGGTTGGAACATTTTATTCCTTAATGTCATAAATGCTTATAGGGCATTTGTCAACCCTTATAGGTATCACAAATAACTCGAGATGCCGATAACTTGTTATCGAAATTCTTAAGCAACTAATTCCTTAGATAAGGTAATATTGTCTCTTATTTTTCTCAGTCTCTCGGTTTACTTCTTTTCTCGAATGATTTTCTCAATTCATTTGATTTCCTCTAATTTCTCATTGACTTATTCTAATATTTATTCATTCATACTAATTTCTCTACACATTTCAATTTATTTGCAACTCTTAATTTTCTAAACACACACGTCAAGTCTAACTTGTACCTTCGAAATATACAAATCTAGAATGCATTGTTGACCTTAGTTCCTACAGCAATAGTAGTAGTATTATCTCCAATTCAAGAACCTAATAGCATAGTTGGATACATTACAATAGACACATGCACTCTCTATAATATATTCATTTATCTTGCATCTGAGTTTTATAACTATCTGACTCCTATATTCACTTCTGATTCATTAAATATTAATTTATTCTTAGAAGTAAACCATTTGTTCTACTTAACCCAATTCAGTGAAAGTTTTCTTCGAAAGAAGATTTCTTGCTACCATCATCTATACTGTTCACGTAACCCTTATCAATCAACAATATTCATCATTGTTTTTCATCCATATTACCTCAATAAGATCGATTTTAACTATTCATAATGTATCACCCCCTTATTTTAAGGTACACATCGGGATGCCTGAAGGTCACCACGGTACATATCCTACGATAAAGGTGAGCTACGTTCGATCACTACATTCACTTCCAATGGCGTGATATCACAATTTGCTTAAAAAGCATCATAAGAAGATCACAATATTTCAAGACCTGACTTTTTCCTCATTTCATTTCACAAAAATCGAAGTCTACATTGCCTTTCAATGTTTTTTTTTCTAGGTACAACATTAACTTAATACAAAAAGACTACATGAGAGAGGAAAATATAAGCAGTCTATCTAAACTGTCCATAGATTCCAGCTGAACGACCTTTGAGTCATGACTTTTCCTGCCAAATCGCAATCTATACGGCTGGTAGAGCCTCTTAGTAGCTTGAGTCATCTCTCAGTCCTGAAAAGACAACATTGCAATTTTGGTGGGTTTTGGGAACTCAATGAGGTAACCATCATCGATGGTTCACTTAATTCATGAAACACATCAATTCATATCACAACTATTTCACAAATTGGCATTTCACATGAGTAACACATTTTCACTTAAACATAAACAATTCTGCATTTCAATCAATCAAACATACTTAACAGGATGTATATGAAATGATTATGAGACACTTTTCTAATTATTATGTTGTTGTGACCGAGTTCCTAAACTGTCCCATATAGGGCTCATTAAACGTTGAGCCTAAGGCTCTGAATCACTTGTGAGCTCGAGGTTCAGTTTCACTCGTTGAGCTTTAAGCTCTAATCGATGGCTACTCTGATAACAACTGTCATTATCTGCATATGCATTCATGTATGTAATGCATGTACCACAATCAACCATTTTATAAGTACATAGGTCTTTACATTCACATACAATCAACACTTCAATATCTCAATCTACCTTACACAAACATCAGACCTTCTGTCCGGAATCCACAATCAAATACATTTATTCATCATTCAAATCATGAATTAGGAAAAAAAGTAATTAAGTGGGACCATCTAGGTTACTCATAGATTGTTCCTGAAGCTAATGCCTTGAAGATCCGGCAATGTCTGAAAGTTGATGTTCCAGTTGCTCCTCTATAACAAATAGCATACATGATATGACAATTTGCTCCATTAAAAGTATTCAATAATGTATATGTATGAAATGAATTACGTACAATGCATGTTCATGATAATCTCGGGTATCACTATAAAAATTCTTCTCAACACTATCCCCATACCAAAACTCATTTAAGTATAACTAACACCTAGGCTTTTGCCTCGCTATAACCCTTGAAATCACAATTCATTACTCATTGGCTTACTTTCAGACTTTCCAAAATACCCTTTCGGGTATACTGTTCACATACAATCAAGAGGTAAAACTGAGGTAATTTGGTCATACTCTTTTCTATAAAAGTGTTTCTCTATGTCTTATAATTCCATTGACACCAAAATCACTCAATTTGGTTTAGTAATATGGAAGATATACCTCAAACATTTTCGGACAGTTCTTAATAAAAAACAGTTTACTATATAAAATTCTATATAGAAATTCAACACCTTGGAAACTAAATTAAGATTAAGCTTCTTCATGCGATCTGTAGCTATATTTCCCTAGTTTACTCCAAATTAAAAACTAGCTCAATCGGAATCCCACAGATCAAAATATTACCAAAACACTGAAATATGTTCAGTGGAATAAGAATAGTTCATATTGCTTAAGAACACACTCACTGCACCCGTCCCACTCCTTTCATTTAATATTTCTCCATTCATTTCAGAAGGATATGATTCTTGGTGAAGATGTAGATCAATGGCTTATGAATCCAATGGTTCAAGAATAAAGTCATTTGGATGTCTAGAGAAGAAGTTATGACCAAAAGACTCCAACTTGTTTTTGTCCTCAATCGTCTTACTTTTGTATCGTCTTATTTCCATCGTCTTACTTCCATCATCTTACTTTTATCGTCTTACTTCCATCATCTTACTTCTATCCTGTTGCTTCCATCTTCTGACTTTTATCGTCTAACTTCCATCGTCTCACTTCCATCGTCTCACTTCCATCGTCTTACTTCCATCGTCTTACTTTTATCGTTTTACTTCGATCGTCTTACTTCGATCGTCTTACTTTTATCATCTTACTTCCATCGTCTTACCTCGATTGACTTACTTCCATCGTCTTACTTTTATCATCTTATTTCCATCGTCTAACTTTTATCGTCTTACTTCCATCGTCTTACTTCCATCTTCTTACTTTTATCGTCTTACTTCCATCGTCTTACTTTTATCGTCTTACTTCTGTCGTCTTACTTTTATCGTCATACTTCCATCATCTTACTTCTGTCGTCTCACTTTTATCATCTTATTTCTATCGTCTTACTTCCATCGTCTTACTTTTATTGTGTTACTTCCATCGTCTTACTTCCATCGTCATACTTTTATCGTCTTACTTCCATCGTCTTACTTTTATCATCTCACTTTTGCATCTTACTTTTACTCCAGAACATCTCTACTTATAAAGATCATAACTTTTGACTCTGATGTCCAAAATTTCATACTATATACCGTTAAAGATTAAAAAAAAAGCTCTATAACTTTTCAGAAGGAATCTTAACTAAAATCTCTTTATATTAACCCCAAATTCATTCCTAAATTCCGAAGACGAATTTTTTCCATACACACACCAACATACCGGACCAACTCCATAACTTCATGAAATTTTGAGACTTTTAGAGACAGAACTGAAATTCGATGTCTTTATACAAAATGTA
>JANZLF010000008.1:30424949-30441481 GCA_026546835.1 Erythroxylum foetidum | reverse complement strand
CTGTCCATAAGACAGAGACAGTTTTCTCTGTTCTGTCAACCACAACCAAACACTACCCTATCTCCAGTTTTTGTTATGTTCTGTTCTGTTCTGTTCTGTCTGTAGCTACTGGAGTCTGCAACCAAACGCAGCGTAAGGGTTGCATGGACTGACTTCGTTGTTTAGCTAACAAAATGATTTATTTAAAATATTTAATTTACGAATCATTGTATGTATTAAAGGAAACAAATAAATGTTCTCGAGCAATGCAAATGACTCATTGTTCATCAAGTATAAAATCTAATACAAAATATTACTTTCTTCTATTAAACCCACCAGACCCGATATTATTCCATTATTAACTTGAAGATCGAAGTAAATTGATAACTTAATTATGTTAAAATTTAAAGTGTTATTAGTATTATTTGAAAAATATTAAGGTGTAACTAGACTTGGTAAATAATGAGTTGCAATTCATTATGTTAAGATGTAATTCCCATACCAGATCTCAAATAATTAAGAAAGCTTCCAATTGTTAGGAAATTAGAATATATGACCACAAAACATTCAGAATAAATTAAAATTTATATTTTTTAAATAAATTAAATTTATTTAGACAAAAATTGGGTTATGAATTTTGGGAAAAGGTTCCTTAAAGAATTGCCGCATGACCTAAAAGTTAGTAAGTTGGGAATTTCTCTTAACTTATAGAGCACCGGAACATTTAAGTGTAACTATCACCAAAACTTGAACCAAGACATTCTGTCAAATATTATCTTGTCTTATTCTGTCTCATAAAATTTTAACTATTTATTTTGTGGGATCTACGCAAGATTCACATAGGACCTATATAAAATTCATAAAAATAAACGGTTGAGATTCATTAGACACAATAAAACATCATAATATTAAACAAAAAATCTGAACTCTCAAAACTTGAGACGCAACAAAGGCTTTCCATAATGCACAATAGATCACGCTGGCTGCGACTTCTAATAGGAGGCCACTGACCACATCCCTTAAGTGTTGGATCTGGATTCCATTTGCTAACTATAGATAGCACCATGCTTGTTTACGTTACATCTCAAACCTTAGGTGGTTGGTAATTTTCCCCACCCAAAAAGTCTTCACTCCAACGAATCCAACATCACCTAGGTGTCCTAACCACACGAGGGCCCTTGGACCCCCCGTGTTCTCTCACGTAAAACGCCAGCCACGTTCAATATCACAATATCTGTTGGATGATCCGACAATCCTAAACCATGGGCGTCGAAGCACGACCACACAATTTCACACGATAGCTGCGTTTACGGTTGTCAGGGGATATGTCTTTGTATTTTACCCGAGACTCATTAGTCAATAAAAAACAAGTTCCATAATTTGCAAACACCGAATCTGTGTCATTAAAAGAGCTTCCCTGTAGAACATTTATTTGATTTTAAGGCGGTTAATTATTATTATTATGTATAAAATTATTTAATTTTAATATATATTTGAATGAGCTTAAAAACTTTTGTCAATAAAGTTTTTTTCAGAAGAACTTTTCTAAAAAGTCAATTGATTATTTGACCATCATTTAAAAAAGAGCTTCTTTGAAAGTGTTTCATACAATAGACTATTTGGTAATATAAAAATAAAAAATACTTTTAAATTTAATTATATAAATATTAAAATATATAAAAATATTAAATAATATTATATAAATCTCAAAATAAATATGAAAATATATTTATGAGTATTGTGAAAATTATGTGTAAAAACATAAGGATAAAGGGAACTAAAAAATAGGATCATTAATTAATCTGAAAAATTTATCTGAATTTTTTTTTTAAAAGATCCAAATTTAATCTTCTAAAATAATTGTATTTAAGCTTCCAAAAAAGCTATTTTTATAAAAAAGATGTTTTTGAATTTTACAGTAAAACACTCATTTTTCTTAAAAATAACTTTTGTTGTGAAAAAATATTTATTCACCGTCCAAAAACTGAATCAAACAGAAGATATTTAGTTTCTTCCAATTTTGTACCATATGAAAATTATGTAAACTTAGTCTTGTATTTTTAGATCTTATTTATTATTAACTTTTATATGTATATTAATTATCAATAAAATTATGATTAATATAAATTTAAAATTTTAAAAAATAAAAAAATAGTTCTTAAATTTTGATAATGATCAATGAATTTGTTTTAAATTTAAATATCTTAAAATATATAAAATTTAAAATTTTCTAACATATGTTTAGAGAACGAATTTTGAAGAATGGCCACAATGGAACCCGAATGGATATCTACAGTAGTCGAAGATAAGCAAACCAATTCTGCCAACACAAACGCAGAAGATAAGCAGGGTGTGAAACCAATTCTGCCAACAAGACAAACACACAATTTCTGTAAAAATATGTGTTGTAGTACAAATGAAATTGGAGAGCCACAGGCACGCAATCTGTTTAGCTTCAGCTGCTTCCATTCATTTGTGTTGGAGAATGGAGATCTGCCACGTCTTTTGTGGGGCCATCACATCCTGAAACAATTCGTTCCATTTCTCTTACAGGTGCGCAGTCAGTCACCACCCAGTCCCCACCATTATCGCCACCACCGCACCACACACCCAGTTATTACTTACTTGTGGATTATTTTTATTTATTACGCCAACCCCATCTAGGCTGTGTAACGACAAAGATTCAGTGTATTTATCACCAACCCACCTCTGAGTCTGATTCCATGGAGCAATAGTAATTCTTTTCTTTTTAATTTTGTTGACAAACTTGTTGCATTCCTCAACAAACCCTTCTTTGCTTTATGCGCTTTGCTCCTACCCCTGAGCTGCATTTCACCGATTTAACCGTAAAGCTCTAAACTTTTTCTCTTCCAATCTCTCTCTCGGTGCATTCATGGAGCGCGCTAGGCGGCTTGCTAACCGCGCAATCCTGAGGAGGTTGGTGAAAGAGTCCAGGCAAAGCCACAATCAGATCCGCCGTGAGTCTTCGTCGTCTTTGCTGAACTCTTCGTCTCCGGTATTGTACAGTCCTTCAAGGTATGCCTCCACGTTGTCCTCCTTTGTTTCGAAAAATCACAGGTCAGGGTTGTTGTTAGGAGGCAAGAATATGCTGGCGCGTAATGCTGTAGCTGATTATTATCATGGGATTGGTTCACAAGTTCGTTCTGTTTCTGTGGAATCTTTAAAGCCCAGTGACACTTTTCCTCGTCGCCACAACTCGGCCACCCCAGAGGAACAATCCAAAATGGCAGGATTGTGCGGATTTGAGAGTCTTGACTCTTTGATAGATGTCACTGTGCCTAAATCTATTAGAATCGATTCAATGAACTTCTCTAAGTTTGATCAAGGGTTAACTGAGAGCCAAATGATTGATCACATGAAAAAATTGGCATCAAAGAATAAGGTCTTTAAGTCGTTTATAGGAATGGGGTACTATAACACTCACGTCCCACCTGTGATTTTGAGGAATCTAATGGAGAATCCCGCTTGGTATACGCAGTACACTCCATACCAAGCTGAGATAGCTCAGGGTAGGTTAGAGTCTTTGCTAAATTACCAAACAATGATTGCGGATCTGACTGGATTGCCTATGGCAAATGCTTCATTGCTTGATGAAGGAACTGCTGCTGCTGAGGCGATGGCTATGTGTAACAATATACTCAAGGGAAAGAAAAAAACCTTTATAATTTCCAGCAATTGCCATCGGCAAACCATTGACATTTGTGAGACTAGAGCTGGTGGTTTTGATATCAAGGTTGTTACCAAGGACCTCAAGGATATTAATTACAAATCTGGAGATGTTTGTGGGGTTTTGGTTCAATATCCAGGGACTGAGGGTGAAGTTTTGGATTATGAAGAGTTTGTTAAGAATGCTCACGCTAATGGGGTTAAGGTTGTCATGGCAACGGATTTGCTGGCCTTGACAATACTGAAGCCTCCAGGTGAATTGGGAGCAGATATTGTTGTTGGCTCAGCTCAGAGGTTTGGCGTGCCAATGGGATATGGGGGTCCTCATGCAGCATTCTTGGCTACCTCACAAGAGTACAAGAGGCTGATGCCTGGGAGAATCATTGGAGTTAGTGTTGACTCGCAAGGGAAGCCTGCTCTGCGCGTGGCAATGCAAACAAGGGAACAGCATATTCGTAGGGACAAGGCTACGAGCAACATTTGCACATCTCAAGTAAGAAGCTGTTGTTTATTGTTGCTTGGTGTTTTTTCTATTAATTATTTATTGGTTCTCTTTTAATTCATGTCAATAAAGTGTAGGTGCTATATTTTAAGGCTTTAATTTTTAGATCCAGTCTACCTTTACTTCTTTTTTAAGTCTTACTTTTTGATATTTTAAAAACTAAATGTTATACCTTTAGTCTAAGTAGATGGTTCATTTGACCCTACTGAAATAAATATGCTTCTTTCTCTTTCAAGGCTTTGCTTGCAAACATGGCTGCTATGTTCGCTGTCTATCATGGACCTGAGGGCCTTAAAGCCATCGCTCAAAGGGTCCATGGTCTTGCTGGAACATTGGCTCTTGGACTGAAGAAACTAGGAACAGTAGAAGTCCAGGATGTTCCCTTCTTTGACACTGTGAAGATAAAATGTGCTGATGCACATGTAATTGCTAATGCTGCCTATAAAAATGAGATGAATTTGCGAGTTGTAGATGCAAACACTGTAAGTTTGTCTAACCTTAGATGTTACTTGACTGCAGTTTATTGTGATTAGGTTATGAGAATGTGATTTTGTTTTCAGATCACCATTTCATTTGATGAAACAACTACTTTGGAGGATGTTGATAAACTATTCAAAATTTTTGCTGGTGGCACATCTGTGAGTATGCAAAGTAATTCTTTTTCTTACTATTGCAAGTTAAAATTTTAATATTCAAGCTACGAAGCTTTTTCATTTTGAATATCAGGTCCCATTCACTGCTGCATCTTTGGCAACAGAGGTTCAAGATAGAATTCCTTCTGGGTTGATGAGAGAGACACCCTATTTGAGTCATCCAATTTTTAACACGTATAACACTTCCTGAATGCCAACTGTATTAAAATATCACTAATTTGCTATTTTTGACCATTATATAACTTTTATCTGCTTTTATTAGGTACCATACAGAGCATGAGTTGCTGAGATATATGCACAGGTTACAGTCAAAGGATCTTTCTTTATGCCACAGTATGATACCTCTGGGATCTTGTACAATGAAATTGAATGCTACAGCTGAAATGATGGCAGTTACATGGCCTAACTTCACTGATATTCATCCATTTGCCCCAAAAGATCAAGCTGAGGGATATCAGGTTCGTAATTACATGAGCGGACTCTAATAGGCTCATATATCAATCTAACTTTGGGATAAAGAGCAGAATTGCAATGGACATGCAAACTTACACTTAATCCGAAAACTATTCTTCCAGGAAATGTTCCAAGATTTAGGTGAATTGTTGTGTGTCATTACTGGATTTGACTCTTTCTCCTTGCAACCTAATGCTGGTGCTGCTGGGGAGTATGCTGGGCTGATGGTTATTCGTGCATACCACATGGTATTTCTATGGGAGCCCTTCTCACAGATAAATTTATCATGCTTCCTAGTTGGCATATGATAATATGATCTTTTACTTTAGGCTTAGATTTATGCAGACAGCTGAGTCATGATGCTTATGTTATATTCTTAAGAAGAAATGATATCAATTCTCTAAATAATTCTTTTTGTTTCCTTGACTTTTTATAGATTCTAATATCAATAAGCTTAGTTCAACTTAACTAAGGCCATTTTCTACAATTATGTTTGGTCTGGCTACCTGAATCTGTACTAAACATATATGTGATTAAACTGAAATACGTTTGAGCGACATCCTTCTCTTTCCGTATTTCTTACTATTATACCAGAAGTAAGGCCTTGACTTATCATCCTACTTTTTGTTAGACTAGTATTTGGATGTTTATTGTATTCATTTTGCTAATTTCCTCACTGAATGACTGATATAGGCAAGAGGAGATCACCATCGCAATGTCTGCATTATTCCTGTTTCAGCACATGGGACAAATCCTGCCACTGCTGCCATGTGTGGGATGAAGATTGTTGCTGTTGGAACTGATGCAAAAGGAAACATAAATATTGAAGAGCTAAGGAAGGCTGCTGAAGCGAATAAGGACAATCTGTCTGCTCTTATGGTACCATTATTTGCTTTCCTAGATGGAACTAAAGTTATATGAAATGTCATGGAAGTGGGAGTTTACATTGTGCTACCAGATGTCTGACTGCTATTTAAATCTCAGGTTACATATCCATCAACTCATGGTGTCTACGAAGAAGGCATCACCGAGATATGCAAGATAATTCATGACAATGGAGGTCAAATATACATGGACGGTGCTAACATGAATGCTCAGGTCTACTTTCCTTACTTTGTCATTCCAATCTTCAATGCATTTCTCTTGTATTTTCCTTTTATCATTATCATTTTCTTCTAGAAACCATATTCTTCGTAGTCTAATACCTTTGTGGAGCATATAATAGCTTCAGATGTATCAGTATAAATCTTTTTATTGAATACAAAAAAATGAGCATTGCAATGCTGGTGGTTAAAGGGAACTCGGAGACATGATCATTATATCCTTGTCATACCAGGTTTTCCTTATTAAGATATTAAATCAAATAGTTCTTACCAATTTGTAGTCTGTTCAATTTTGTGTTCAATGTTGATCTACTAACAGAGTGCAGTCTGGTTTCTTTTTTTCTTGTCAACTTCTTGAAAAGTAGACATTATTCTAAGGGTCACTGTGATTATTGCTTATGGCATTATCTTTGTTATGATGAATATAGGATTGTTATGAGTTATGACTTCTATTTTTTTGTCTGTGCAGGTGGGTCTGACAAGCCCAGGCTTTATTGGAGCTGATGTTTGCCATCTCAATCTCCATAAAACATTTTGCATTCCTCATGGAGGTGGCGGCCCTGGCATGGGGCCTATTGGAGTGAAGAAACACTTGGCACCATTCTTACCATCACATCCTGTGGTACATACTCTATCTGCCTCAATAAGTTCATGGATGTTTGAACATTGCATAGATTGAAGTTTTATGTGAACAGTACTCCTACTAATTTATTAGATAGCCTTTGAGATTATTTGCCTTTTGTTATACTGTCATCCGTCTGATCAAAGGGTTGAAACTCGCATATGAGTTATTTAATACCTGTATGCGTATGGTGATTGATGCCTGTGTCATCTTTTCTGCACTAATCAAATTTTAATCTGTCTTCATGATGAAGGTACCTACAGGTGGTATACCTGCACCCAAAAAATCTGATCCACTTGGCACAATTTCAGCGGCCCCTTGGGGCTCTGCACTAATCTTGCCAATATCATATGCTTATATCGCAATGATGGGATCTAAGGGGCTGACTGAAGCTTCAAAGATTGCTATCCTGAATGCGAACTACATGGCAAAGCGATTAGAGGTTCATAATCTCTTACCTGCACCTTCCTTTTTTCATATTGTGATAGGTAACCCATAGTGTAATTCTAGGGCATGAATCTGAAGAAAAAGATCATCTCACTTGAATCATGTTCACAAAACAATTTGTCATTTGACTTCAACTTAGCTACTACTACAATTTGGTTTTAGTTGTTTTTGGTACAATGTGGATTAGTGAAATAACTGATTGTATGATCAACGTAAGTAGAACTAGTAAAGTAAATTATTTGAATTTAAATTTTCTCGATTATTTTGCTCTCAGGATTACTACCCCATACTTTTCCGTGGTGTCAATGGAACAGTTGCACACGAATTCATCATTGACTTGAGAGGCTTGAAGGTATATATATTTTACATCATTAGTTAAGTTGCACCATTTTTCCGTTGTGTGAATAATTGCCCGCGTTTTTTGTTACAGAACACTGCTGGTATTGAACCTGAAGATGTTGCTAAGCGCCTTATGGACTATGGATTTCATGGACCTACAATGTCGTGGCCTGTTCCTGGCACACTTATGATTGAACCCACTGAAAGTGAAAGCAAGGTAAGAGTCGCCTTGTTCTGCTTTGCCCTTCCATCCCTTATTCATGCCTCAAAAGAAACTGCAAAATAATGAAATAAGGAGGGATTAAAACTGAAACAAGCAAATGAATCTCACCCCTAAGTTGCTTAACTTCAACATCGTTTGCAGGCTGAATTGGACAGGTTTTGTGATGCGCTCATCTCCATAAGAGAAGAAATAGCAGAGATTGAAAAAGGGAAGGCAGATATTCACAACAATGTCATAAAGGTGCGTTCTCTTGTTTCTAAAGTTAATTAGCAAAGTGACAAATTACAAGTGCATTTTCCATTTGTTTTTCCCATTTGCCAGATGGGCTTAGTCTGCTTTTGTGTTTAAAGATACTCTTGATTAACATTCTGAATGATATGTGCATATGCAGGGAGCTCCTCATCCACCATCTTTGCTCATGGCAGATGCATGGTCAAAACCATATTCCCGGGAGTATGCAGCCTATCCTGCTTCCTGGCTCCGAACTGCCAAATTCTGGCCTACTACAGGTATAAAGTTCCGAAGTATTCCTCAAAATGCCTTTTATTTTTTGAAGTGGTTGAGCCTTTTCATACTTATCAAACTCCTTTCATGACATTCATCAACCTGATTAGAGCTGAAAAGCTTGTTTATCTTTTCCGTTTTTAGAACACATTAACATGTTTACAAGAACAATATAGAGTTACTTAAGGTTATGCGCACGCAGTTTTTGACGTAGTTATTAAATTGTCAATTCTATTAGGACGTGTTGACAATGTATATGGCGACCGCAACCTCGTCTGTACCCTTCTTCCAGCATCGCAGTATGTTGAAGAGGCAGCTGCCGCAACTGCTTGATCTCCGGGATGATGCAAGTGTTGCCTTACCAACATAGAAATTAAAAACTCTGTACATTTGTTATCCATAATTGACTTCCTGATATACTGATGATCAGTTATTTTAATAACATTTGTTGCTAATTTGCAACTTTATCTTGTAATGAGCGTGCCATTGCTTCTCTCCCACGGATTGGCTGACCAATAATTTTAGGATTAATTGCGCTGGATTCTTGTGTGGTTTGCATCTTTTCTACTTGATTTCTAGAAATTATTATAACCCCAACATTATTCTTTGTTAAAAAACTGAACGGAAAAATGACGTTTTGTGGTTTGATTAGGTTTAGGTATCATATGGTATAATATATTATACAATGTTACATGTTATGTAGCAACCACCTAATTAAGTTACACAACATTGTTTGTTCATTCCTTATTAGAAATCTAATGGGAAATGATATTATAGGTGAAATTAAAACAAAATTTAAGGATTAAAGTGAAAAAGGTTCAAAGTACAGGGAGTCTGATATAATCAATCATACTTTTATTTGAAAAGATGACTACTTTTAGTATACAAAAATAAAGTAATTAATAAAAATTTGACTAATGAGTGTGTTACTCCAAAAGGGGGCGACAGAATTCCATGATTTTAATTTTAACTTTTTACATAATATAACAAAAAATAAAAATTTTGTAGTTAAGGTTTAATGAAAAAATAATACATACAAAAGAGTTCAATCAATAACAATGGTTTATCGAAAGTAATATAAATAATAAAAGAGATGCTTAGCTAATTTATAATGAGAGTTTAACATTGAATTTTAATTAACGAATTTTTTTAATTTATCAAAAGGAATCAAAATTTTGATTTTTAAGAAATAACTTTTAGATCGTTAAAACAAAATTTAAAGACTTTTGAAAGTAAATAAAGTTTATTTTTTAATAAAATGAATTATTGAAAATTAACGTTTAAAAGTATATTTTATTTTGATTTTTGTTGGGGTTCAACTAGTTTAACCCTATGCATCATACTTGCATCATTCTCCCTCTCCTTAAAAGAAATCATCCTTGAATCCTCATCTTCATTAAAATTAAAAGAAGCCTTTTGTACAAATGTACAATCATACGTTGGTTATTATACAAACTACCCCCCCCTTTTTTTTTTCTCTCCATTAACTCCCTATTTTGAGCTCTCTCTCGTTTCTTTCTTCTTTTGCTATATTTTTTTTCATTCTCTTTTTAACTTCAATCACTCTTCTTACACCTCTTTAGGTATTGATGGTAAAAGTGGACTTAGTTTGTTATTATCATAAGGTATACTTATTTTATGAAGCCATCAAATAAAACTCTTCTATCATATTGTCGTAGTCTTCAATATGACCAACTTGCATAAGTACTGCATCACATAAGACTTCATTTTTATACCTTATAATAGAAAAAGAAACAAACACTTATTTGTTCACTTTGATTTCTCCACATTCGTTAAGCTAATGAAGTTTATATGGTGGATTCTTTACAATAGGCAAACTTAGCTTTTCGTAAGATTTGTATTAGTTACATTACTACAAACAACTCCATCAATAATCATACTACATACTTTATTATAAACATGGCATCTAGTATGGATTATGCTCTCCTTCTGTTACTTTAACTCATTCTTCTTGACTCTTTTAGTAACAAACACCTTCCCCTTAATAACATTATTATAAACATAGCATCTAGTATGGAATATGTTCTCCCTCTGTTACTTGAACTTATTCTTCTTGACTCTTTTAGTAACAAACACCTTGCCCTTAATAACATTATAAACATGGCATCTAGTATGGAATATGTTCTCCCTCTATTACTTTAACTCCTTCTTGACTCTTTTAGTAACAAAAACCTTGCCCTTAATAACATATTTAACACCCATCACTAGAATCTTCAAAGGGAGGTGTAGTCTCCTTTTCATCTTAATCACTAGCATTCTCCACCCCTCTATCATCCTTTATAATCATAATGTTTTTATTTAGCTATTGAGATGCAATATGCTCTATCTTGAAACAATGAAATATTTAATATCTTTATTCTGAGATGGTTGAGAATTAATATTCACCTCATCCCTTATACTAGACTTCTTTAGTTTTAAGTGGCTCAGTTTTTGTTTTAGAAGAATCCTATCATCTTTTTTCCAATTAGACCTCATGAATTACTAAGATCAACTCAATACTTCATCACTCCTTTATGTTTTAGCTACCTCTCCATTTTCATAGCCATATGCACCATCTCTTCTAATTAAATATAGTATTGTAATTAGCTATATCTTTATTCAATCTAGTTAAGAATTTTGTCATAGTTGATTCTCTATCATCCTCTATATTGACTCGAATCATAACTATTTCCATCTCCTTATGATAATTCTCTATATATTTTTATCTTCGAAAAAGATTTTGCAGCCTTTAATGCAAATCTCTATAATAATGGCTTAGAATGAATCTCCTCCTGATGGTAGCTTTCAATTCTTTTCAAGTCTTTGTAAATCGTTTATGATTCCTCCTCTTACTCATCATATTATCCCACTAAATAATGACATAATTAGTAAACTCCATGACATTCATCTTTACCTTCATCTCCTTGAGTAATTATGGAAATAAAAAAATTAATTCTATCTTTTTCTCTCACTCAAAATAAACTCTAATATTGTTCCTATCTTTAAAGGAAAGTATGTCATTTTTATACTACAAAGATTCCTATCCATAAGTGGTGCATAAAATATAAATATATTTTCTTATGTATTTCGCATGATTTTAATGTTAAGTTACTTTAAGTTACTTATTTTTATATTCTTTCAGTTAATTATAAAAATTACGTTTTTGGATGATGTTATTTAAGAATTAAAGGCAATCCTTATAAGCTAACCCATTCCATAAAAGGATCAAGTGGAGGAAGTGACACAACCTAAGCCATGCATTATAGGAGATTATCTTTAAGTTAGAGAGACACTAATAAAATCTATAGTTAAAAGACACGATCATGCTAGAGGTTGTGTATTCATCTTCAAGATAATAGTAAAATTTATGGCTTAGGCTACAATTATATTAGAGGTTATGTCTACTGCTTATGTTGCAATTTTTTTTCTCCAAATTCTCTCTATGTTTCTCTATATTGGGTGAGCTTTCACGGCTAATTTGAGGCTCGCTACTGAATCATCAAACCTCACCATCGTCAACTTCCTCTGTACTTAAAGATAACTTGCTAAAACTTTACCTCAATCTAGGATATCCTTAATAGACATCTTACCCTTCATATAAACCTTTACTTTCTTTTGTCAAAACATCTTTTACTTAACTCTCTTTCCTTCTTTACTATACCTTTCTAGTTTCTCTTTGGTGAATCTTCTTGAGACGAACTTAAATTAATATCACTATTTCAAATGGTTACTAGCTCTACTCTTTAACTTTGACCATTTTAATGGTACAAAGCCAGTATAGTGAAATTATTATGCTCGTTTATTCACATACTACTATATGTTTCATTTTCTTTCTTTCTTTCTTTTTTATATGTAGGGTAATGAAAATGCTAAAAAAGAATTCATATTTAATTCAATGTATGTACAAATTATACGTAAAGTATTATAATGCAAATCAAATATCCATTCTCAAAATTAAAGAACTAAATTTAAATCAACTTAATCATTAAAAGTCATAATTATTTGCCAAAAAAATCAAACCAGAATCTCAGTTAAACTCATAATGAATCATCTTGATCAACATCCTTTTAAAATAATCTTCTGAAATTATTCATTATCAATCTAATTATAACAAAATTGACAAGTTTAGCAACTAAGCCCCCAGTTGCGGCGCGCAACACAGCCCCCAAACCCCCCACCCCCCTCCCCCGCAAAAAAAAGGCTTAAGTTATATGCGAAACTCAATGTACAAAGCATGTAAAAATAATGATAAGTACCAAAAATAATGGGAGAAGGTGAGTATAATTGTTACCTCCTGATAATAGAAGATTTCTAACCTTGTCCAATGTTGTTAACATCCATTTAGTGCTAGTGAAATATTTTCTACTTTAAAGCATCTGGGTGAAGTTTCCTTCATTGCCTATAGAACTCTATCAAATCTCAAGTAATAAAATTAGAACAATAAAATTAAAGATATGACAGTAACCTAAACTACTAATGAAAATCCTACAAACTATTCACTATAAAAAAGCATCTAATTTTTGGGTTATCTCCCAATCAATGCTTAAATGAGTCTATTAGTCAGACTTCCTAGTAAGTCCTTCAACCTAGATCTATAATTAGTGTCTTTCTTCCACTCGTTTTGCGATATAAGGTATTATCCTATAAATAGGCCACATGCTATAAGATAATAAGGACATAAGGTATTAAGTTAATAAAACCAAGAAAATCCACTAATGCCCTTTTATTTACGAAATGTTAATATAATAAGGAATAAAAAAAACCCCCTGCATCTTCGATTGACTCTCATAGTTTATTTCATCCTTCTATCTTAGTGTGGACTTTCATTAGAGACAGTTTAAATTGATCATTGTAGTTTACAACAATCGAACGCGAAGAAGATTAATGAACGAAGGAGATCGTCAGAAAGGTAAGTAAACATCTTACAAATCATGTTTTTGTTTTCTATATCTATATGCATGAGTAGATCTAGTTTTTGAGGTTCTATTTTATTTTTCTCTATGTATATTTGATATATATTATGTATGAGATCCATGATCGAAACTTTACATTACCCCGGCGCAGGCTATGTTTCCAGCAATTTCTGATTTTTTTCTTCTTTTGTCCTTCTACACTTACCCGAGATCACTTCTGAATTCTTTATAGCTCTCTCACCTCTCTTTTCCTGACTTCCTTAGTCATCTAATTTATGTCAAAGTCCTACGCCTTCCCGATTTTATTTGGGAACTAAACAACCTAACTGCAGAATTCAAACTATCTAAAAATCAAAAGAAATAGTATGGAATTAACAATCCATGGGTTACCTCCTATGCATCACTTATTTTAACATTGGTAGCTTGACACTTTTCTTGTGCTCAAGGTGGTTCAAATGAATAGTAAAATTTAGTGTAGTCATTGATCTTACCATTTGCACTTGAGTTACCATGCCCTAGGTTCCATCTTCCTTCGCCTTCTCCTCCTCAAAGTTTCTTTCTAAACGCATTCCTAGGGTCCTCAATATCTACTCATTGCCCTAAAGGTTCAATTTCTTTTATGTTAATTAGAAGTAAGGGAGAACTATTATCTTTCTTCAACACAGTAAAGGTTATTTGGTGCTCTTCGACCCTTAGAGTTAGTTCACCCTCATCAACATCAATAATTAAGTGGGCAGTAACTAAGAATGGTCGTCCAAGGACCATAGGGATTTCCACATCTTCTCTAATATCCAATATAAAAAAGTCTATGGGGAAGGTAAAAATATCAATATGTACTTGGACATCCTTAATAACGCCCTTCGGCCAATGAATTGTTCTGTCCGCCGTCTTCACTAACATCTTTGTGGGTTCTAACTCTTTTAACCTCAATTTTTGACTAAAGGTACAGGGCATTATATTGATACTTGCTCCTAAATCTGTGAATGCCCTGTCTATTTTAACTGTATTGATATTGCAAGAAATGTAAAAATCCCCTAGTCTTATTTCTTTTGTGCTATATTCGGGTTTTCTTCTACTGTGTGCTTCTTAACCTTTTTCTTAATTGATTCATTTAGCATGAGCCTAATTTGTAGATGTTTTGTTATGTCTTTAACCTTGTTTAATTCAACCTCCTTAGAAATCCTTGTTTCCTTACTTGAAATTGACTTTCGCTGAGCTAGAATAAGGTATGAAAATTTAGGTTGAGGTTCCTCGATGGGCTTAATTACGAGCTCACTTAGAAGGAATTCCATAATTACTTGTCCTTCTCCATTATCTCCTTCTTTTTCATGTTTGAGTTTCTTTTCTTAGGTCTAAGTAATTTCCATGATATGTTCATTTAGGTTAGATTTGGTATTGCTTGGAAGAGTTCCTGCATTTCAAATAGAAATTGCCTCTACTAGTTAGCCTACTTGGACCTCCAGATTGTGTATTGAAGAGGCGTGATTCTTAGTAACTTGCTTGAACTTGCCTTCAAGCCTCCTATATGCATCCTCCATGCCTCCAATTTTATCTAAAATCCTATCCAACTTGGATTCCATTAAGCTCGGTTTATCTTATTATAAGCTTAGTTTTCCTTGAGGTCTGAACTATCCTCTAACATTGTTTGTCTACAAGAAGTTAGAGTGATTCTTCCACCCGAGGTTGTATGTGTTGGAGTAGGGATTGTTTCCCCCTCCTAGTCCATGTTGAGCTCCCATATAATTAACTTGCTTTGGATCATTTTCTTTCATCAAGAAACAGTCCATCGTATCATGGTCCATCTGTCCACATAGTTCACACTTTAGTTACACAACTTTTACCAAAGTGGAGGAAAAAGCCTTCATGTTGTTGAGCTGTCGAGTTAAGTTGTCAATTTTAGCATGCATATATATTATTTGATCAAGAACTACAATTTCTTTTTGTTCTCGGAAAGTAGTAGTTTGTTTACATCGCTCATTCATTTATGGGCAGCTATTACTTGCTATCTCCTCTTTCAACTCTTTTGCTTCATCTACAGTCTTTCTCATCAATGATCCTCTTGAAGCTACATCAATCCTGCATCTCGTATGTGGGGTTACTCAATTATAGAATGTTTGCAACTAGAATTCCTTATGTAAGTTATAGTGTGGGCATTTTTGTTGCAAATCCTTATATCTTTCCCACGCTTCATAGATCGATTCTCCATTACTTTGCTGGAAGTTGGTAATCTCCTTATTAATCTTCGTAGTCTTAGGAAGGGGAAAATACTTGTCTAAAAAGGCACAAACTAGTTAATCCCAAGTTGTGACATTGGCTAGGTTGAGAGAATGATACCAGGCCTTTGCTCTATCCTTTAAGATAAAAGAAAAGAGCCTAATTCTTACCGCATCCTCTGATATTTGATGGAATCGAAAGGTATCACAAATTTCAAAGAAATTCACTATATGTGCATTTGTATCTTCATTTGTTAGTCCATAGAATTGCATGTTCGAGGGTTAGTTTAATTTCGAAAGAGACTGCTTATACAAGTGGCCCAGCTACTCGTTGGTTAGCTACATTGAACCCTGGTCTTATGAAATCCATAAAGGTTCGTTGTTGATGTCTAAGGTTCGCTCCGTGATCCAAATCTTGCTAAAATTACTTAGCCATTGTTGCTTACGCGATTTCTTCTTCTTTTTCACACTGAGCTTTAGTAATTGATCGTTCTAATAGAGTGATATCTAATGCTAAGGTTTTAGCTGCACGGATCAAACTTCTCATGACTCTTACGTTCATGCAAGGGCACGAATTTAGAAATAAAAAGAAAGAAAGAGCATAAAATAAAACTAACTAAAATGCCTTAAATTAAAGAATAAAGCTAATCGCCTCCCTGACAACAATGCCAAAAACTTGATCGGATGCTTGATGTGTGTAATTTTTAATAAATAACCCTGATACCACAAGCGAGCGGTCCTTTAGTGTAGATCCTAAGGTGTCAATCCCACGAGGAGGGATAATCTAATCCTAAAATTGAAGGCTAGAAAACAATACTGATTGGACCAAATTTATACTATAAATTAGGCCTATTTTCTTGAGTGATTATGCATTTGTTGACTTCCAATCTATAA
>JANZLF010000008.1:30317729-30335984 GCA_026546835.1 Erythroxylum foetidum | reverse complement strand
CGAAGGGAGAACGACGAAGGGAGAACGACCAAGGGAGGTGAGCCGAGCGTCGAGGAGAACTGGAGGAGGCGAGGGTCAAGGAGGAGGCGATCTCCGATGGTGAGGAGCAAGCGGCGCGACGTAGCACAGATGAGAGAAGAAGGAGAGAAGAAGGCAGCGTGAGGAGAGAAGAAGGAGAGAAGAGTCGGGTGGGGTTGGGGTTAGGTTAAATTTTAGGTTTAAAATTTTTTAAATTTGCAATTAGGTCCCTAGGATTTTTTATTTTGACGGTACCGGCCGAAATTTTTCGAAATTGCCGGTACCGGCCGGTACCGACCGAAAACCACCGGTACCGACCGGTATTTTTAGCCGGTATCGATGTGGCTCGTTCCGTTCCGGATTCCGACCGGTACGGTACGTTCCGGCCGATACCGGCCGGAACGGAACGGAACTCAAATCATTGCGCCCAACAGATGGAATAAAGTGAATTTCGGAAAAGAAGAAAAAGAAAAAAGTGAAGGAAAAAAAAAAAAAGAACAAATTGCAAAATGAGTTGGGAAATCCGACAACAAAGAAAGAATGAGCTTCCGAGTCATGATGTTAGGCGGTGATGAGTCAAATCGTAATATCTTAAAACCAACATTTTATTTTGCTGTCCTCGCAATTGCTGCCATCGAAGTCTCTTACTTGGTTTACCGCTACCTTATTCGACCAAGGAACAAAATGTCCACCGCTCCGCAAGAGCTTATTAACTCCAGTAAACTCTACATCGACGTCCCTCCCAACAAGGTGGCTTCCTTTTTATTTAAACTAGTTTTTTTTTTATATATATTTCATTTCGAGTTTGTACTAAATATGTTGGCTTTTATTTTATTTTTCCATTTTTTGATCTTACAGGTTCCCATCATTTACTCGCCGGGCTATGACATCTCTTTTCTTGGCATGGAGAAGATGTGCGTGAATGTGCTTCTCTCATACTATGCTGTGAATTAGTTTCATTTATTTGTCACTCTGCGGTCTCTGGGTTTTCGGTCGTAGACTTGGTATTGCATTGAACAGTCCATCTGTGTTGATTCATCAAGAAAATATTAAGCCATTAAGTTTCTGGAAGGCCTGTGCTCCTACTATGGTTGTACCATGATGGTTTTAGGAGCAGGAGCATTTAAGTTTCCATCGAAGGATCATCATGTAAGTGAAATGTTGGAAGTTTAAAGGTTTCGCGATTCTATAATCCAGCCATCATCAAAAGCGCAAACTCCATAGATCAAGAATTATAATGGTAGCAGCTGAAATCGCTTCATATAACCAGTTCTTACAATTTGTAGAAGCTCTATAAACAATCCTCCACCTTAGTTGAAGCTTAGGAATTCCAGTGCGACTAGAAACCTGTATATAAATAAAGTTTTGAAAACTTGCTACTCAAACTATCTCTACAGCCAGTCTGAAGAAACATGTGAAATCATTTATTGCATTAGCTCCTAGTTGCACTTCAGAACTCTAGCAAAAATTAAGTCTGTCATAGAATTTTCTCTTGGTCAATTCTCGATGACCATCATGTTTGACTCATAATTTTGGTCAAATTGTGTGCACTATTGGTTCTAAGTTCTAAACTAGTTTTAGGATTATGATTTTAATGTTCACTTGAATCCTGCATGTAGGCACCCATTTGATTCTGCTAAATGGGGTCGTGTTTGCCAATTTCTCATCATCGGTGGTGGTTTGGCCAAAAACAGTATTGTAGAACCTCGAGAAGCTTCAAAGGAGGATCTGCTTGTGGTAAATACTTAATCTTCTAAAGATTTTATCTTCTCTTATCTCCTTTTGCTTATATTGTTTTTAGATCAATAAATCATAAGAGGTTAAGACATTCTAGTATAACCATTTTGTCCCAAATTTGCATAATTAATGCTTGTAATTATGGTTTTTAGAATTTCTAAGTTGTACTTTGAACAATTGGATGAGTTTGGGAAGTGAATCATAATTAATTTGTGTTTGCTTACTGATGATGATTGATTATCGTGGATATTACTTTAACAGTATAATTTTTTGCCTTTGACAGGTACATACAGAGTTGTACTTGAAGAGCCTAAAGAGTAGTGCAAATGTTGCCAGGATAATTGAGGTGATATGCAGCTCCTTTTGTTGTAATACATGTTTCTATTTGAGTTCTTTGTTGAATTTGCTTTGGAGTCACCAACTTTGCATAAATACTTTAGTATAGAAGTATCCTAATTTTAGTTGCTCGCCTTAGGATGATAAAACTAACTCTTTGGGGTCTTCGTGCTTTTATAAAACAAACTAGATTATGTATATTTATAGTTAGATATACTTAGCATCACATTTATTTATTTTGTCCTTCTCTATCGAAGAATTTGAACATATGCTTTTTTTAATAGTTTTTGAGAAGAGTTGCTAGCTACAAATTGTGCTTACATTCTTTTGTTGACTAAGAATGCATACCATATAGGTCCCTCCTGTTGCCGTCTTTCCTAATTGTCTCCTACAGCAAAAAGTTCTTTCCCCCTTTCGCAAACAGGTATTTGTTTTGATTGTTTAGTTTATTGGTTTACTTGTATGTGATAATTATATTTGACAATAGGTTGGAGGAACCATTTTGGCAGCTAAGCTTGCAAAACATAGATCATGGGCCATTAATATAGGAGGAGGGTTTCATCATTGTTCCAGAGAAAAAGGCGGCGGATTTTGTGCTTATGCAGACATTTCCCTCTGCATACACTATGCTTTTGTCTTGTTAGACATATCAAGGTGGAATTTAAGTAAAAAGGTGTACCTTTGACTTCTTTTCTTGAACTTGCTCTTATTCTGATATCGTCATTCACAAAATATCTACAGTGTAATGATAATTGACCTTGATGCACATCAAGGAAATGGCCATGAAATGGATTTTTCTAATGATGGTATGGTTTGTTCTTTATCTATATATAGGTCTTTCATTATACAAGGATTTGTTTACTTAAAGATGCCTCATTATATTTTTAACTGACAGACCGAGTATATATTCTGGATATGTACAATCCCGACATATATCCATTTGTAAGTTCTAATATGGAACTTAAGCTCAAGCTTTCCTTTTAATATATTTTTCATTCTTCACTTTTGTCTTTTATCTGTTTCAAGATGATTGTTTTTAGATTAAAATATAGTTTTCACACCATGTGATTTCTTATGCTTTTGTTTTTCTTCTTTCGGGTATTGTCATTAATAGGATTTTGAGGCAAGGAGATACATTAACCACAGAGTTGAAGTAGTGGTAACTCATCAATATTTTTTCTTGTTAAATTTTTATTGATTATAATATTAAGTTATTTAAGAAAAACTTATTCCTATGATTTCATCAGAGCGGGACAACAACAGAGCAGTATTTGGCAAAATTAAACACAGCACTTAACGAAGTATGTATTTTTACACTGCTTAATCTCAACATGCTTTTCCTCTGATTTCCTACGGGCTTTCTTCATCTTAGTTGAAATACTACATTTGATGTGTGCTTTTGAAAAGAGGTTTTTTGATTATCTCCTAGGATTTGTGTGCCATGCGTTATAGTTTCTCCCCAACAATTTGGACTTTATTCCTTAGTGTCTTGTAGTTCTTTTCCTTGTTATATGCTCTGGTCATGAGTCCAACTTGTAAGATCATATGCTGATAGTGTGTGGGACAATGTAATCTGTATGATTTAGTCCATAAAATCTGGTACTAATTATATCTATAAAAATAGGATAAGGTATCTTATAAATCATGGGATCTAACAAATCTGTGCAGATTTATTTTCTATTATAAGTTTAGTGTGTATAAAACTAATTTATGCCTATTAGTTGGAAATGAATAAAATTTCTCCTTCAAATTATGTCATTTTTGTCATGGTAGCAGAGCTGTAGGTCTTCTTAGAAATGAAATCTTTAGTTGTTTAGCCATTCTTTTCCTTGTACTTTGTTTTCTGATATCAAAATAAAGTATCTTTACCAGCCTTCATTTCTGGTTATTTCTATTTCCTGTGAAAGGCCTTGATTGCCTAAAAAACAAATTGTCCTTGAAGATGTCAGAAATTGCAGAGACAACTATATCTGAATTATAGCAGGTTGTTTGGTCCCACAACCTATAGAAATCCAAAGTATGTGTGCTGCATACAGATTAGATGGGAAAAATGAGCTAAAGTGGTCCCAACTTGTTTGTATAGTGCTAAAAGGGAAGATTAACCATAGGTGCTGGACCCAAGCCAGAAGAACCTTGGTTTGAAGCATGGGATCAAGAAGAATCCATAATTATGGCATGGTTGTGGAGTTATATGATTCCTGAAATTATGGACACATGCGTGTTTTTAAATATTGCTAAGTATATTTGGGATGCAATTCAACGAACCTATTCCAAAGCTAGGGATGCAGCCCAAGTATATGAAGTTAAAGTGCAGACAATGACTAGAAAACAGGGAAACAAAACAATCATTGAATATGGTATATGAAGTTAATGTGCAGACAATGACTGGAAAACAAGGAAACAAAACAATCATTGAATATACCATCTAATTGAAATCCTTGTGGCAAGAACTTGATCACTACAGAGCGGTAAAACCAAAATGTGTTCCTATTGTAAAAGACTTCATTGAGCAAGATAGGATTTATGATTTTCTTGTAGGACTCAATCCTGAATTTGATAAAGTAAGGATTGGCAAACTAGAGGTACCATGTTTTAATGAAGTCGTGGCACCAATTCCTATTGAGAAAAGTAGAACACATTGTTGAACCACAGGTTACAGACAACTCAGTCATGGTGGCTAGTGATAGCAATAAATCAGCCACAAATATGGAATGAGCATTCTCTTTTAAAATTGGAAAACTAGTCAACCAAAGGCTTAAAATTGTGACAATTTATGATGCAGTTATTACAAGAAGGCATACCACACATGTGAAAAGTGTTGAAAGCTTCATGGAAAGCCTTCAAGGAAAGAATGGGGACAGAAAGGAGAGCAGTCAAGGAGCAATGCCCAAGTCCTTGTTGGTGCAGGACAAAATAGTGAATTAGAACCACAAGAGCTAAGTAGTCTCAACCAAGAAGAGATTGAGAGGGTGAGATCACTTATTAGCAACCCTAAACACCCATTAGGTACCTATTCTTTGGCATATTTAGGTGAGTTTTCATTCTTTATTGGATTAAGTATCTTAGGTACAACCTTGGCTAACTCTTGGGTCATAGACTCTGGAGTTACTGACCATATGACTCATTCACCAAATGTTTTTTTCCACTTATTCCTTATATCCTAGTAGTAGAAATATAGCTATAGTTAATGGCTCTTTAAAAACTGTAGTAGGTGTGGGAGATGTTAAAGTGAGTCCTTCATTAACCTTAAGAAATGTATTTCATGTCCCCAGATTATCCACAAACTTTATCTCTATACAAAAAACTTACTCACGATTTATGTTGCATTGTGGTTTTTAATCAAAGTTATTGTGTATTTCAAGACAAGGATTTGGAGAATATGATTGGACATGCGAAAGAATGGGATGACCTCTACTATCTTAATGCATCGAGTCAGTCAAACATTTCAAGGGTAGATTATCTCATTCCTTTATTTCATCCAATAAAGAAAACATTTTGGTTCATCATTCCTAGCTCGGACACCCATCTTTTAAGGTTATTAAAATTCTATTTCCTTCTATGTTTAAAGGTTTAGATGTTGAAAAATTTTATTGTGAAGTGTGTGAATTTGCTAAACACAAGCGTATACCATTTTCAATTAGTGATAAAAGAAGCTCCACTCCTTTTTAGCTCATCCATAGTGATATTTAAGGTCCTTTTCCTATTCCTAATGTATCTAGGGAGAGATAGTTTGTCCCATTCATTGATGATTGTAATCGTGTTACTTGGCTTTTCCATCCTAAACATAAATTTGAGGTTAGTTTTGTTCTTGCAAATTTTTATTCTCTGGGAAAAAAACCAATTTGGAGTCCATATCAAAAGGTTTGGCCCAGATAATGCCAAGGATTATTTTAATCAAATCTTCACTCCATACTTTCAAAAGGAAGGGATAGTCCACGAGTCCAGTTATCTTAATATCACAGAACAAAATGGGGTAACAAAAAGAAAAAAACTATCATTTCCTTGAAACAACCCAAGTCTTTATGTTTCAAAACAACATGCCTAAATCTTTTTTGGGGAAAGTCATTTTTATAGCAACTCATCTCATAAATTGTTTGCCTTCTAGGATCTTAGGATTCAACATCCCCTTGGAAAAACTATTAACCTTCTACACTACACTACTCATTACTAATAATCTTTTTCCTAGAATATTTGGGTGCAACTATTAACCTTCTACACTACACTACTCATTACTGATAATCTTTTTCCTAGAATATTTGGGTGCTTATCATTTGTCCATGTCCTTAGTCAAAACTGAGGGAAACTAGATCCAAAGGCAATAAGATCTGTATGTATCAACAGACGTCACTTTTCATGGACAATAGCCTTACTTCAACGATCCTTCTCTTCAAGGAGAGAATTCAACAATGGAAGATAAGGATAAAAGCTTCTTACTTGTCACTTTTCATGCCGTAAAATGATACACCTGAACCTACACCACCTAAATTTGCGCCACCTAAACTTGAACTTGCATTAAAGAAGTGAGAGAACTTGAACTTGCAGATGCAATTGATAATCCTCAAGAAAAAACATTATGCTCTTGAAAATGTGAGATTTGGCAAAGGACATGTGTTTGCTAGAAAGAAAAAGGTTGCTCCAGAATCTATGCATGTCTAAGAGTCCAACCCAAATCTTAAGAATGAGGTAACAATTTCTAATCCTTTATTACAATATTGAGGTGAGTGATGATAACTATGATTTTCCTATTGCTATTAGAAAAGGAATGAGTGTAGAAAAAGACCTTTATATCTTCTTTCACATTTTTTGTCTTTTAAAAATTATTCCCCATAGCATAAAGCCTTTCTTATTAGTCTAAACACCATTACCATCCTTACCACCTTATTTGAGGCTTTGTCCAATGAGAAATGAAAACAAGCTATGGATGTGGAGATGGGAGGAATTGGAGAAAAATAAAATTTGGGAGTTAGTGAAGTTTTTGATTGGGAAGAAACTGGTGGGATGTAAATGTGTGTACACAATTAAATATAGAGCAGATAGATCAATAAAAAAGATACAAGGCAATACTCAAACCTTTAGTGAAGTTTTCGATTGGGAAGAAATTGATGGGATGTAAATGGGTGTACACAGTTAAATGCAGAGTAGATGGATCAATAAAAAGATACAAGGCAAGGTTGGTAGTCAAGGGATATACTCAAACCTATGGAATTGATTATCTGGAGACCTTTGCTCTAGTGGCAAAGCTGAATACTTTAGAGTTTTATTGTCACTTGCAGTTACCTATAGTTGGGAATTACAACAAGTTAATGTGAAAAATGCATTTCTACATTGAGAACTAGAAGAAGAAATTTATATGGAGATTCTGCTAAGTTATGGAAAGAATTGGGTTGCTCATAGTATTTGTAAATTGGAGAAAGTCTTTTACGAACTCAAACAATCACCACGAGCATTGTTTGGAAGATTTGCAAGAGTTATGATGATTATAGGATACAAACAAAGCCACTGAAATCACACATTATTCATTACACTCATCTATAGGGGGAGTCATAATTTTCTTGGTGTATGTTGATGACATAATTGTGATAGGAGATAATTTTAAGAGAGAGATCTTAAGTCAACGGCTATCTAAAGAATTTGAGATCAAGGCACTGGGGAGGTTGAAATATTTTATTGGGATTGAGGTTGTTCTCTCTATGCAAAGGAATTTTTCCAATAGAAATAAATCACGGATCTTCTCAAGAAAATAGGTAAAACAACCTGCAAACTAACAAATACTCCAATAGATTCAAATACTAAACTTGGAATAGTAGAGGAAGATATTGTAGTGGACAAGTAAGCATATCAACGCTTAGTAGGAAAACTTATTTATTTTTCTCACACATGACTAGATATGGCATATGCAGTTAGTGTGATTAGCCAATTCATGGGTAATCCGAAGGAAGTCCATTTGCAAGTAGCTCACCGAGTGTCATAGTATCTCAAGGGAACACTAGGGAAAGGAATTATGTTCGAAAGGAATGGAGGTTTAGCACTTGAAGTATACACGCATGTTGATTATGCTAGGTCAATTGTTGATAGAAGGTCATGCATTGGATATTGCACCTTTCTTGGTGGAAACCTTGACATGGAAAAGAAAAAAAAAAGTGATCGTGCGATCTAGTTCAGGGGTTGAATTTCGGGCAATGACTCGGGTTATTTGTGAACTACTTTAGTTAAAGATTATTTTGGAAGATTTGAATATCAAGTGGAAAGGCCCAATGAGGCTCTAATATGACAAGAAGTTTGCCATTAGTATAGCTCACTACTCAGTTCAACATGATAAAACAAATCACATCGAAGTTGATAGAAACTTTATCAAGGAGAAGTTAGAGAGTGGGCTGATTTGTACACCTTACATGTCTACACATAGACAACTTGTAGACTTACTTACCAAAAGGTTAAGCAATCTAATGTTTCAAAGCATCGTATCCAAGCTGGGAATGGCTAATGTCTATAGCTTGAGGGGGGGTGTGGGAAAATGTAATCATTCTGATTAGGTCCATAAAATCTAGAACTAATTACGTCAATAAAATTAGGATAAAGTATTATCTCATAAATCATGGGATTTAACAAATCTGTACAAATTTGTTTTCTACTTGAGGGGGAGTGTGGGAAAATATAATCAATATGATTATGCCCACAAAATCTAGTACTAATTATGTTCATAAAATTATGATAAAGTATCTTATAAATCATGGGATTTAACAAATTTGTACAAATTTATTTTCTATCTTGTACGAGCGTTAGTATGTATAAAGCCAAAAATATGTGTCTATTAGTCAGAAATGAATGAAATTACTCCTTCAAATTGTCATTTATATCACAGTCATCAAGTATTTAAACGAGTTTTCAGAGTGTCAATAATTTTGGTGTTTCCCAACATGATGCTAATTAGTTAATAGGTACACATCTTTGTTTAATTGGTTCTTTTAATTCTTTAAATTAGAATGCTAGCATGCCTTGAAGTTCTATATGTTTCTCCTTTCCTTTTCTAGTTTTCTTTTTTTGATCTTTAATATCCAATGGATTCATAATTGTATACCTATTTCATTTGGTTATGTGCAACTAAAAACACCCATTATAGGTTGCAGAGACTCCTAATTTTAAGCCTCAATTGGTGATATACAATGCTGGCACTGACATTCTGGATGGAGATCCATTGGGGAGGTTGAAGGTAGAGTTTACTTAAGATGTTTTGTTATTAAAACATTAATAATAAATTTATTTAATTGCTACATGTTGAAATCTAAATGATTTGATATCTAATGACCTGTCTATGAAAGTGTAAAAATGATGTAAAGTTGTTCCAAAGATATTTTGGTACTAAAGGAAGAAATATTAACAAAACTTTACTAATGGTTTGAAATATAATAATCAATATTCAATTTGTTGTCATAAGAATTTTTTGTTGTGCTTATGCTTGGCTATTGTAACAGGTTAGTCCTTGTGGTGTAATAAACCGAGATGAAATGATTTTCCAGTTTGCTCATGAAAGGAATATTCCCATTGTCATGTTGACATCAGGTTCAACGATATATTTAGAATGTCCAAATTAATGTTCCAACTTTGTTGCCTTAAAGCATGCCTACTTTTGTATGCTTGTTTAAAAGTTTGCACAAACTAAAGCCATCTTATTGTTTAATATGTATTCTTGGTGATTTAGATTGATGCAAAAGAGCTTAAAGTCTATACAAGAAATAAAAGAAGAAAAATTAGTCAACCACAAGCCTTAATTTGGTGGCATGGAGGATGAGAAATAAGTTGATAGCAAAGACCATAAGGGTTGAAATTCAAATTATATAAGGATTCTTTATTAGATAGGAAATAGTAGTAAGATAACTATGTTATTGTTTTATATATGTTATCCTACTTGTTTAAGATTTAAGCACATAGAATTTTTGTTAGAATAGGATTTAAAATTGTCGGGATCCCTATTTTACTACAATAAGGGTGCTATGAACTTCTCTATAAATATGTATACTCAACTCTTCAATAACAACATATTCTGAAATTTTTCTACAAACTTAAGTTTTCAACTAAAAAGTGTGTTGTTTTTTTCTAAGAGTAATTCCTAGTTTCCTATCCTCCATTGTTTGTTCCTCACTAATTGATAACAATTCTAACCTAAAATTTTTGCTATATTAGACCCTGAAATCCTAACATAAAATTTCCAGCAAACAAACCCCAAAAAACAAGCTATACCTAATTTGAAATTTTAGCATTCCAAGCTAAAATTTATACTTGAAACTTGATATTTGATAGATTTCTAGAACAAGGTAAGAAGAAATCTATAAATTTCTGTATTACTCTTTGATTGAATGGAAGTAACAATACTGGATTTTGAGGACCAGCCCCTCCCGCCTATGGCTCACTCTTCACAGTATACGCCTACTCTCTCCTCGTAACTAATTCTTATTTATACTAAGGGTCTGTGAGGGAATATAAATTCGGTTAGGCTGACAACTAATCATGAGGTTGTCAGCTTCTCCCTCCCTCAAATAACTGAACACATGTTTCTATATATATTTACTATATACATATTTATTTCTGCCCCTCTGCTTATTTCTTATGCCTCCTAACGTAAACGTGAGTTGGCTTGGCTGTTCCGGCTCTATCAATACTCCCCCCCATCAGCTTCACCTTGTCCTCAAGGTGGAAATCAGGAAATCTCGCCTTCATGTCTTCATATATCTCCCATGTAGCTTCAGAAGCGGACTGATCAACCCATTGGATGAGTACCTCCAAATCTGAGGTGGTAGTGCTGTTCCGAACGGCTAAAAGGGCAGCTGGATGAATAGGGTTAGCTTCAGGAACTAATAGGTAGTCAGGAATATCTATGGTTGCTTCAGCAGTCCCCAAAACCTTCCTCAATTGTGAGACATGAAAAACAGAGTGAATTCTCGCGGTTGGAGGTAATTTCAGCCGATATGCCACCGGTCCAATGCGTTGGAGGACCTCAAAAGGACCAAAATACTGCGGAGACAACTTATTATTACTTCTGGTCTCAACAGATTGCTGGCGATAAGGTGCTAATTTAACAAAAACCATATCCCCAATCTGAAACTCCACATCTCTCCTCTTCCCATCTGCTGTCAACTTCATTCTTTGCTGTGCTATCATCAAGTGTCGTCTTAGTTCAGCCAAGTTCTGATCTCTTTCTTGCAGCAAGGTATCAATCGAATCCAAAGTAGAAGATTGAATTCTATAACGGGTGAGGGTAGGAGGATCTCGTCCATAGAGGACCTTGAAGGGTGAAGTGCCCAAAGTGGAATGAAAAGATGTGTTGTAACAATATTCAGCCCACCCCACCCACTTTGCCCACTGTTGGGGCTGTTTGCTAGTGAAACATCTAAGGTATGTTTCTAGGCACCGGTTGACGACTTCGGTCTGTCCATCCGTTTGTGGATGGTAGGCTGAACTATACCTCAGTTTTGTTCCCTGCATGTTAAACATCTCCTTCCAAAACTTGCTCAAAAAGATTTTATCCCTATCGGACACAATGGAATTAGGATACCCATGTAGTCGCACCACCTAGTGAACAAAAAGATGTGCAACCGATTGAGCAGTGTAGGGGTGTTTTAAAGGAAGAAAGTGAGCATACTTACTCAGTCTATCCACCACGACCAAAATAATGAAAAAACCTCTAGATTTTGGCAGTCCCTCTATGAAATCCATCGAAACATCTTCCCAAACCTGCTGTGGAATTGGTAAAGGCTGCAAAAGTCCAACAGGTGTCAGTGAGAGATACTTATTCTGTTGACAAATGAAGCATTCAGCCACAAATCGATAAACATCATTCTTCATTCCTTCCCAAAATAACTCATTGGCTAGCTTCTTGTATGTTTTTAAAGCACCTCCATGCCCCCCAATGTTACTTTGGTGGCTGTCCATGAGAAGAGCTGGTATAACTGCTGAATTTCTGGGAATTACCAAGCGATCCTTGTAGAATAAGCGATCTTGAACTAATGTATAGGGGGGGTGTGCTCCACCATCAGCTAAGAGTTCCTGCTTCAGTTTTGACAACTTTGGATCAGCCTCAATTTCTTTAATTACCTGCTCCATGTCCAGTGGCCGAATTGCCACTACTGTCATGATTTCCACCTGAGAGGGAACTCTAGATAAGGCATCCGCTACTCTGTTTTCCCTTCCTGCCTTATACTCAATGCTGAAAGTATACCCCAGCAATTTAGACAGCCACCTCTGATATTCCGGGTGCACCTCACGTTGCTCCAATAAAAATTTTAGGGGGCTGCTGATCAGTCCTAATGACAAATGCATGGCCCAAGAGATAGGAACGCCACTTTTTGACCGCTAGGACAATAGCCAACAATTCCCTCGCATAGGCTGACTTGTGGCGGCTGGAAGTGGACAGAACTTGGATGTAATAAGCAATGGGACGATTCTCTTGCATAAGCACAGCTCCTATGGCAGTGGCTGAAGCATCGGTCTCCAAGATGAAGGGCCGATTGAAATCCGGTAAGATCAACACAGGAGCTGAAATCATAGCTTGTTTGAGCTGCTGGAAAGACTGCTCACTCTCTTCAGTCCATTTAAATCCCTCCTTCTTAAGTAATTGTGTCAAAGGCCATGAAATTCCTCCATAGTTCTTTACAAATTTCCTATAATAACCCGTCAACCCCAAGAAACTTAACTCCTTCACATTTCTGGGTCTAGGCCAATTAATCATTACCTGAATCTTTTTCATGTCAGCTGCCACCCCTTCTTTTGATATGATGTGCCCTAGGTATTCCAACGTCTCCTGGCCAAAAAGACATTTCTTGCCATTTGCATACAATTGTTGGGATAAAAGCACCTTTAGGACTGCCCTTAAGTGACTCACGTGCTCTTCCTTGCTAGCACTGTAAACCAGAATGTCATCAAAGAAAACTAACACAAATTTCCGAAGAAAAGGCTGAAAAACCTGATTCATGAGAGATTGAAACGTGGCTGGCGCGTTAGTCAATCCGAAAGGCATGACGAGGAATTCGTAATGCCCCTCATGCGTCCTGAAAGCTGTCTTCTCTATGTCCTCTGTTTTCATTCGGATTTGATGATACCCCGCCTTGAGATCTATCTTCGAAAAGATAGTGGCACCCTTCAATTCATCCAGTAACTCATCAATGATGGGGTTAGGGAACTTATCCACCACAGTCACCTTGTTTAGGGCACGGTAGTCTACACAAAAACGCCACCCTCCATCCTTCTTCTTGACCAACAAAACTGGGCTAGCATAAGGACTAACACTGGGTTGTATAATACCCGATTCCAACATTTCCCTCACCAATTTCTCAATCTCATCCTTCTGAAACTGGGGGTATTTGTAAGGCCTAACCCTGATGGGATTGGTCCCTTGCTGAAGTACAATTGCATGGTTCTTGCTCCTCTCCGGTGGTAGTGTTTGTGGCATGTGGAAAACAGCCGAGAATTCTGATAGGCCTATGGTAACTCAATTCTATGTTAGGAGGAATAAGCAAAGGGCAGAGGAGTAAGGGGATGCAGAATATAGTATTATGCTATTTTCGGGTAGTTAGTTACTACTGTCAACCAATCATTAGGTTGGTTGCCCATTAACAGAATCTGTTAACTACAGATTCTTAGTATAAATAATAGAGAGGCAGGAGAGAGAAGATATACAAGAAGAATAACGATTGTATGAGCCTTAGGCTGGAGGTTCTGGACCTCGAAAACCAGACTTACTTGTATTCATTTGACAGAGAAATCAATAGCAATATACATTTTCCATATCTGTTTTCTAGGATTTATCCACTGGTATCAGAGCAGTTGATCCTCGGAAATGGCTGCAAAAAAAGCAGATAGCAGGTTAGAAGGTATTGAGAAGGATTTGGAACTGCTGCGGGAAGAGAGGCGTCGAGATGGGGAGGAGATACAAAGGTCGATTAATCAGGCTCACCAAGAATTTGAGAAGCAACTCAGTCATTCCACCCGAGATTGGCAGAGGCGCATGGATGAACAGGGCGTGGAACTTCAAAAGAAGATGGAGGAGGTTAGTAGGGAAATGGGAGAACGATTGAGGTCTGAGATTAAGAGTATGATGATGTCAGTCTTGCAAACATGGAAAAAGGCCGAAGGAGGTACCGTGGAGCACCGACCCGCGGAGTGCCCACCCAAGGACCCACAGCCCGAGCCCAGTAGAAGGAGAGATTTGGGCAAGGCCCCAGTGGCACCGGAGGAACACCTGGAGAGCAATGACTGGAGGAATGAAGCCAGTTATCGCGTCGACCCACCTCCTGGGTTTGCACGCTCAGGTGACTTCCGGCGAGATTGTCGACCACGAAGGATCGAGATGCCCACATTCGGCGGTGGTGACCCGGACGGGTGGATCTACAAGGTGGAACGTTTCTTTTCCGTGGGGAGATTTACCGAAAGGGAGAAGATGGAGCTCGTGGGAATGAGCATGGAGGGAGATGCACTGACGTGGTTCCAGTGGGTGGAGAGTCGTCGACCCATCGTGGACTGGGAAGAGTGCAAGAAGCTGGTGACGCAGAAATTCCGCCCAGCTCACGAAGGTACCCAATGCCAGAGATTGTTGGCGGTACGGCAGATCGGAACGGTGGTGGAGTACACCGGGAAATTCTTGGAATTAGCGGCACCTCTACCGGAGTTACCTGATGCAGTTTTGGAAAGTACTTTTATGAATGGGTTAGCAGAGGAGATAAGGTTGGAGGTGCAGATTCTCAAGCCTAGGAGTCTGGCGGACATGATGGAATTATCCCAACAAGTAGAGGAGAAATTTCGACGAATGAAGGAATTACGCGGGAATCGTTGGGGAGTAGGGTCGAGGTGGGGAACAACGGAGCCACGAGTGGATCACTTACGGGGGGAGAGAAGGAAGGAGGAAATAAGGGCCCAAGGGAGTCAACTGGCTACTTCTACTCGACCCAAAAATTTCGACAACCAGAGGAATCAGACTTCGGGAACTTTCAGGAGGTTGACGGTGAGTGAGTTACGGGATAAGAAAGCCAAGGGGCTTTGTTTCAGGTGTGATGAGAAGTTCAGTCCGGGACACAGGTGCCAGAAATTTGAACTTCAAGTGTTAGCTGCGATGGATGATGAAATTGAGCTTGAGGATGAATCGGAGAAATTAACAGAGGAAGAGGAAACACAACCAGTGGAGTTAGCGGCAGGATCTGTATTGGGGTTTACTTTTCCTAAGACCATGAAGGTGAAAGGAATTGTAGGTGGGAGAGAAATAATAATACTGATCGACAGTGGAGCTTCGCATAACTTTATTTCATGGGAATTGGTGAGACTATTGAACTGTAAATGGGAAGGCACTACTCGGTATGTGATAGCTCTGGGAAATGGACAGCAGGTCAAGGGGGAAGGCATCTGCAGGGGAATAGTGCTAACCATGCAAGGTTTGCAGGTGACAGAAGAATATTTACCGATGCAGCTGGGTAGTTGTGATGTGATATTAGGAATGAAGTGGTTGCAAACGTTAGGCCAAGTGGTGACGGATTGGGGTAGAATGATAATGGAAATTGTTAAAATAATTAAATATTATTTCAGAATATTCTCCCTATCAAGATAGTTATTAAAGATAGTTATTATTTTAGTAAATGTAAATAGTTATTATCAAAGCAGTTATTTCTGCTTTTATTAGAGGTAGTTACCAAAGCAGTTATTTCTGCTTTGGTGAACCGTGTACTTTAAAAAGGGGTGTATAGTGTGAATGAAAGTTGACTCTACACAAAACATTCTTTGTAATTTACTGACAGAAATTAAACAAGGGGATCGGACCTTCACCCTCATAGGAGATTCGACCCTCGCCAAAGCACCGATTAGCTTAAAGAATCTGGTGCAATACCACCACCGAAGAAGATATGGTGTATCTATTACAGATGGGATACGTGGAAGAGGAAGGTCCTAAGGAGGCTACCCTAATTCCTGCAAAGCTGAAGGTGATTTTGGAGGAATTTCGAGCAGTCTTTGACATGCCTCAACAGTTGCCTCCCGAGAGAGCTAAGCAACACGCCATTGTACTCCAAAAGGGGGCTAATCCGGTCACAGTGAGACCTTATAAATACCCCCAATTTCAGAAAAATGAGATTGAGAAGTTAGTGAAAGAGATGTTGGATTCAGGGATAATCCAACCAAGCGTGAGTCCGTATGCAAGCCCGGTGTTGTTGGTTAGAAAGAAGGATGGGGGGTGGCGCTTTTGTGTGGATTATCGTGCTCTGAATAGAGTGACAATTGTTGACAAATTTCCAATCCCTATCATAGACGAGTTACTGGATGAATTAAAGGGGGCCACTATTTTTTCGAAGATAGATTTAAAGGCGGGATATCATCAAATCCGAATGAGGCCAGAAGACGTTGAGAAGACGGCATTTAGAACTCACGAAGGGCATTACGAGTTCCTCGTCATGCCTTTCGGGTTAACCAACGCACCTGCCACATTTCAGTCACTCATGAACCAGGTTTTTAAACCTTATCTCCGTAAGTTTGTATTGGTATTTTTCGATGACATTTTGGTTTACAGTGCTTCTTATGAGGAGCATGTTGGTCACTTACGGGCAGTCCTACTTGTGCTCAAATCCCAACAATTATATGCTAATTGGAAGAAATGTAGTTTTGGGCAAGACACTTTGGAGTACTTGGGGCACATCATTTCCCGCGATGGGGTAGCGGCCGATATAAGGAAGATCCAGGTGATGGTAAACTGGCCAAAACCGAGGAATGTAAGGGAGTTACGGAGCTTTTTGGGTTTGACGGGTTACTATAGAAAATTTGTGAGGAACTATGGACAAATCTCCTGGCCATTGACACAATTGCTAAAGAAAGAAGGTTTTAAATGGACGAAGGAGAGTGAAGCTTCTTTTCGAATGCTCAAACAAGCTATGATTTCAACCCCAGTATTAACCTTACCGGATTTCACTAAGCCCTTCATAATGGAGACTGATGCATCAGCTCATGCTATAGGGGCGGTGCTCATGCAAGGGAATCGACCTATCGCCTACTATAGTCAAGTTTTGCCCACAACCAAACTACATAAGTCAGCCTATGCACGGGAATTGTTGGCCATTGTCTTAGCAGTGAAGAAATGGCGATCATACCTTTTGGGTCATCACTTTATCATCCGCACCGACCAGAAGCCACTTAAGTTCCTGCTGGAACAGCGAGAAATACACCCAGATTATCAGAATTGGCTGTCCAAGTTGTTAGGATATAGTTTCAGCATTGAATATAAGGCAGGAAAAGAGAATAGAGTGGCTGATGCGTTGTCAAGAATAACTCCCACAGCAGAAGCTATGACAGTGGTAGCAGTGAGGGCATTGGATATGGAGCAAATGATTAAGGAAATTGAGGCTGATCCTAGACTGTACAAATTAAAGCAAGAGCTGCAGGCAGATGGAGGGTCACATCCACCTTATACACTGATACAAGATCGGTTATTTTACAAAGATCGGCTAGTACTACCGAGAACTTCTACGCTCATACCAACTCTGATTAGGGACAGCCACCAAAGTAACATTGGAAGGCATGGAGGAGCTTTGAAAACCTATAAAAGGCTGGCCAACGAGCTCTTTTGGGAGGGGATGAAAAACGACATTTACAGATTTGTGGCTGAATGTGTTGTTTGTCAACAGAATAAATACCTTTCACTTTCTCCAGCTGGACTGTTACAGCCCTTAGCAATACCACAGCAAGTTTGGGAGGAGATTTCTATGGATTTCATAGAAGGGTTGCCTAAGTCCAAAGGGTTTTCAGCCATACTAGTGGTGGTGGACCGTCTCAGCAAATACGCGCATTTCCTTCCTCTTAAACATCCCTATACAGCCCAATCAGTAGCCCATTTTTTTGTAAAGGAGATTGTAAGGTTGCATGGTTTCCCTAACTCCATCGTATCTGATAGAGATAAAATCTTCTTGAGTAAATTCTGGGGCGAGATGTTTAAAATGCAGGGTACGAAATTGAGATTCAGTTCAGCCTATCATCCCCAAACGGATGGGCAGACTGAGGTTGTAAATAGGTGTCTTGAGGCATATCTAAGGTGTTTTACCAGTGAACAACCTCAACAGTGGGCAGATTGGGTGGGATGGGCTGAATACTGCTACAACACATCCTTCCATTCCACCTTGGGCACTACACCGTTCAAGGTCCTTT
>JANZLF010000008.1:30291817-30304679 GCA_026546835.1 Erythroxylum foetidum | reverse complement strand
TTTCTAGTTATTTTTCAATTTCAATTTCCAATTAATTTCTGTTTAATTCCCAAATTGCAAAACCCCCCTTTCTTATTACGTAACTACTAACGTCTGAATTCCTCGTGGGAACGATCCCGACTTTCCATTACTACATTAATTTGTGTTGCAGGAAGTTAGTTTATTTTTATATTTGGTTGCAGGCGACAACATTCACCAGTTCCTAATGCAAATTAACTGGCTCCCAAACCTTACTATGCTTCATGACTTACATCTCGTCATTCATCACATCCCACCACTCATCCGCATTACGTCCAGAAACAAATTCTGTAAAAGTAACTGGATCTGTAATATATCTAATAACATAGTCAAGTACACCTAATAGACTATGTAATCAGATAGGATAGTAGGTCATCTCATTCCAGTGGATTTACTTAACTATATGAGATCTTGTAACCCTAGGAACCTCTGTGTGTACAGGTATGGGTTCTTGTTCCTGTACAGGTACGATACAAATATCTAGATCCACCAGATTTAATTGTATGAGTAGTGGGTATATGACAACTGTAATATCCACCCTGTTATCGTCCGAAGGGTTAAGGGGCCCACCATCATTATAGACATAGTATTTCAATAACTTAGCTATTTGTGATTCCACTATTCTGGTCCCTCCTTCTCTACAGTAAAATCTGTAGCGCTAAAGTGGTTGAGATATTTTACGAAATAGCAATGAGAGGAAAGAGCATGCAATATTTCTTTATAAGGATTACCCTACCTCAATAGGGCAGCCCTTTACACGAATGTGCACAAGGCTGAGTTTTTTTTCAACTTTTAATAATTAGGTAGATTAGTCCTACTCTGCATTGACTTATTTAAGTCCTTCAGGATGCCGTTATGCCTTTCAGCAACACACCACTTGCTCAGAACTACTCGGCATAGTAATCTAAGTCACTATTCCAACTGATTCCATATGTCTGGCAAACATTTTTAAGGTCCTGAAACATCATGTTTGCCATGATATTCTCCTCCACGGTCAAATCTAACTATCTTGATGAATTTTTCCGGCTAGTTCTCAACCTTTAGTCTTTAAGCAAGAACACATGACTTTGATGGGAATAATCATCAAGAAATGTCAGAATACTTTCAGAATTGCACAATGCAATTGTATAAGGTCAATCGAAATCTTTATGTATCAGACTCAACAAGTTAGAAGCATGAGTTGACCTCAGTGTCCTTATTAACCAACTTACCCCTGCAACGGTCAGTACATGTTCCCAGATCATCTTAATCTAGAATTGAGGAATGCTTTTCTTGATCAATCTCTCAACCCTAGCTTTAAAATTGTGGCTTAAACCTTTATGCCACACTATGTATGACTTCTCATTCATCAGGTCCTTCATAACTTGTTTAGCAAGAAATGTAGAAGTGTATATCTAATTCAGGGTAAGACACATTCTATACAAACCATATGATAAGAAAGTTGCATCTTTACGTTTTGCATTAAACAGTATATAAAATATGTCATGTAAAAACCAAATGAACCTTACTATAAAGTTCAGTACATGCATCCCCTATAGATATTACTTCCACCTCTTTATTGCTGTAAACCTTCAATTCCTCCTTCCTTTTATTTAGCTCTATCCTGGATATGAACTACTGCATTATGGAAGCACCTTGATCAAAAGTTTCATTAAATAGCCACCTATACTTAATGTGACTATCGCAAATTAGATTCATAATTGATAAACCAAAAAATAACCTGATGGCCATAGCTTTTCCTTTAAGCCTCATACTACTAGTTTCTTCATGTCCTAAGGACCTTTACCAAAACTGGTTTGACTAACGTCAGCATGTGGAGAAGATTTGAACTTTCTACCTTTGAACTTAATAGGCTTCATCTTTGTCTTCCCTCAAGCTGCTTCGAGGACTGTAGAAGTAACAAATTGAGTTTTTCCACCTCAGTAACACAATGAGATATCAAAGTATTGAAGTTTTAATATTTTCACCTCTTGTGAAAATGAATTATTCTCGATAAATACTCCATTACTCCCCTTTTTCTCTGTATACTTCATAGATAATAATACTTTCATCAAGGTACTTGTCTCAACACCAGATAAGACTGTGTACCTCTGGGAGACTTTATCAAGAAACTTCTTCGTTATGTCTGTGTTCGGAAGTCCACTTTGCATATGGTAAGGATTGGATTTCTTAATAGTCGTCAGATATAATATATTAGACCGATCCTAGGCTTCATAGGCTGCTTTATGGGTTGTCGAGCTCATGGATGTAAGTGGAGATGGCTTACCCGTCCGTATGGCCATTTCAACCACAGCTATCTCCATAACCTTCAAAACATCCTCCATCCAATTCTTAGTTGACTGAAAAAGTATTTTCAAGATGATAATCTTTACATCAGCACAAATGTAGGACAACAATAATACTAAAGCCATTAATATTTTCTTTCTTGAAAATCTGATCACACATGTTATGAAACACCTTTGGGCTGAATACATAATATATGCAATTAGACTTCCACACATAAAAACGATTAGAGTACAAACCATCAACTCTCATGACACTACCACCTTTGGCTGAATAGATCACTTGAGCAACAACTTTCCTCCATCAAATGCCTTTATGCATATCTCAAAATTTTATATAAGGTCAATTCCTTTAGGCAGAATAACCAAACATAAAATCAGAAACATCCCCAAACATGCAAGTAGAACAATTCAGGATACTGACTTGAAAGGTCACTTTAGTCACTACATTCTCATCAGCATCTAAAAAGTCCACAAATACAAGGGATACATCTTTATGTCATCCTCACATTCTTTATGGACATACCGTATGTGACAATGTAACCTCAATAAATGCAAAAATCTGAATGCATAGTCTCACTGTCACACACACGTGTTGAAGTCATTCTCCAAAAACTTTATTCGAGACTTTCGTAAAAGAAAAATCTCAGTAGAGTGACTATCGTACATCACCGGATACCGAACCGATCTCATGAGACACGACAATCTCATGTATCTCCCTTATGGTAAGTTCATTACATGAAAATTCACTCAAAAATGGCTTCAGAATGTCTCAATTCCTTTTTTCGATTGATTATCATACAATTCCGAACATTGAAAATGAAACCTGAGACACAAGAACCTCATGTATCTCCCTTATATGAAGTCCGAAGCATGAAAATTTAATCAAAATCGGATTTAGAATACCTTAATTCTTTTTTCTGGAGTTAAACTTTAATTTATTACTAATGTAATAAATCCAGAAAAATAGAAAAAGATTATTTTATAAATTTCTCAAACTCGAAAACTGACCCAAAACACCCCGGGGTACCTTTACAGGAAATCTAAAATTTTTGGTTTTTTTAATCATTGTAGCTGACGTCAGCACGACGTTAGGCGCCGCGTCACGCGCGCGGTCAGACGTGCCCTAGTTGCGTCTGGCGCATGTTGCTGTGCACGCACTTTCACATGAAGACGTGCAACCACTGTGCAGCATGTGCATTGCACATGTCAACACGTGTACAACATCCGTGTTGCCATATGTCTGACGCATTGACGGTCCTGATGGGTGCGTGCGTGGCACGATCTTGCCATTCCACGTGGGTTGGTGCGTGGGCTGCAAGTCGCACGTTTGTTGCACACGCGACATGCATCACTCACCCACTGGAGTCACGTGGCACGCCACGATTGATGCATGCGTCACACGCTCCATCCGTACGAGCGAGCTCCTGTTGGGCACCGTTTTCGGAACCCAACTCTTGCCTTGAAACCATATGATGTGAACGTACTCCAATGAAGTCTCCTTAACCATCGTTGATTTTTTTTCCTCTTACTCTGATACCACACATGTTGGATCCGTTTTCGGAACCCAACATCCGGAAACCATTCATAAGACGTGAGCATAATAACCTATACGGTTATTCTATGGAATCTTTTTAGCCATTATCGGTTCATCATCATTCTCATAACAACTCAAGCCACAAGGGCGAGCCCCCACAATGAAATGACAATAACCACAATTGATTTTCTTCAAAACAATTGTAGCTCTATGTCTCTAGTTCATTTTGGAGAAATAACCAACTCAATCGGAGTTCTATAGATGAAGATATGCTTGAAAATCCAAAGTGTATTCATACCTCAATCATGGTCTCCCAACTGGCCCCTCAATTTCTTTCCTCCAAAATTTGTCAAATCAACTCCAAAAGATCTAAATTTTTATGTAGAGATAGATACATGTCTTAAGAATCAATCGCCTTAAGAATCACCTCAATCTGAGGTTGGGCGCAGAAGTGATGGACAAACGACTCCAACATGTTCATGTCCTTACTCGAATTGGACATCCTTTGGCGCAAATATCATAACCCTCACTATGGGTATCGAATTGACTTCGTTCTTGGACCATTAAAAATTAGACACCTAGTTTTACAAATTTAATGGAGACCAAAATTTGAAATTCTGTCGCGATAAGGGTCAAAATATACAGACCGTGTAAAATCACACGGTCAGACCGTGTAACCTTCGGGTGAAATAGCGTCCATGCCCAGAAAAACACGGCCCGTGTAAATTCACACGGGCAGGCCGTGTAACCTTCGGGTATAACAAATTTTCACCCTCTAAGACCCCTCCAAAGGGTCCTAAATCCATTCTAACCTCCCATATACTCATAATCTTGCCAAAATCCACTCTTTCGAGTCCGAGATTCACTTCATATATGCTAATGGTTCGGGAATTTCGTCCACTATAACATCCTAACTTCGAATGAGCATAACTCTCAACTACGATACCAAGTTTGCGATTTTTCATGCTCAAACTAGAAGAAGGTTGCAACGCTACCTCTTGTAGAATATTTATGAGCTTGTCATCTTTTTGCAGCTCCTCTTCCAATTCTTCTAATCCCATGACTTGACTCACTGAAATTGCTGCTAATAATTTTCCTTCACCTATTCGTGACAAAGCATCAGCTACATTGTTACTAGGCCCAAGTTTATATCGTATTTTGAATTGGAATCCCAACAATTTAGATACCCATTTTTGTTGCTCCTCGCCCATAGTTTTTGCTCCAGTAGGAACTTCAGACTTCTCTAATTTGTCTAAATTATAAATGGCTTCCCAAGGAGATAGTGTCTCCATTTGGTCACGGCAAACACGATAGCCATCAATTCACGTTCGTAAACAGATTTCTGGCATGCAATTGGAGAGAAGGTTTGGCTGATGTATGCTATTGGTTTTCCTTCTTGCATAAGGACAACACCAATCCCAACTCCGGATGCATCAGTCTCAACCAAGAATTGCTTTGAAAAATCAGGCACAACCAAAACTGGTACCACAATCATCGCTACCTTTAAAGCTTCAAAAGCCTTCATAGCTTCTGAACTCCAATAGAAATTGTCTTTCTTGAGAAGTTGAGTTAAGGGTCTAGCAATCAGTCCATATCCTCTAACAAACCTCTGATAATAACCCGTGAGACCCAAGAATCGTCTAAAGCTCTTAACATCCTTTGGTACAGCCGTACAGGATATTTTGACATTGCTTCAATCTTTTGTGGATCAGCCTTGACACCCTCACTTGATATAATATGCCCAAGATACTCCATTTGAGATTGGCCGAAAGCACACTTCTTCCTATTAACACACAAGGTGTTTTCTAGCAGGATATTAAATGCCTCTCGTAGATGTTGTATGTGAGTCTGAGCGTTTGGGTTGTACACTAAGATGTCGTCAAAGAATACCAAGACCCAGGACGAACCTCTTGAGCTGCTGCCGAAATATGTTATTCATCAAGGATTGGAATGTCGAAGGTGCATTTGGTAATCCGAAAGGCATCACCAACAACTCGTAATGTCCCTCATGTGTCCGAAATGTTGTTTTTTCTGTATCCTCAGCTCGTACCCAAATTTGATGATAACCTAACTTTATAAATCCAGCTTTGTAAACGCCTTAGCACCCGCTAACTCATCTAATAACTCATCAATTGTCGGTATCGGAAACTTATCAGGAATCGTTGCTTTATTAAGTTCACTATGATCCACATACAATCTCGAACCTCCATCTTTCTTTTTGACCAAGAGGACTGGTCTGGAAAATGGACTACTACTAAATTTAATAATTCCTGCTTCTAATAACTCACTCACAATCTTCTCAATTTCTGTTTTTTGGTAGTGTGGATATCTATAAGGCCTTATGTTTGGTGGTTGAACCCCCTCCCTTAATTTGATTGTGTGATCTTCAACCCTCGAGGGAGGCAACTTGTTTGGTGACTCAAACAAGTTCCTGAAAGACTCCAATAAAGCTGAAATCTGCGGTGCTATTACTTGCTTACGCCCATCAACAGTAGTATCAGTAAGCTCCACCTAATATCCTTCTTTCTCTACCATGAGTTCCTTCACTAATTGCTTCAACGAAATTATCGACTTAGGTAAAGCTGGGCTGCCCGTAAGTGTTATGAGTTTTCCCTCTTGGTGATATTGTAAGATCAAGGTCTTAAAATTGATGTTGATGTCACCCAACTTCTCCAACCAGTCAACCCCTAGAATAATGTCGACACCCTTCAACTCAAACAGTTAAAATTCTTCACAAATGTCAGTCCCCTGCACCTTCACTACTAGCCGTCTGCAAACCCCTGCTCTTAAAACTCTATAACCATCTCCCACTTGAACAGTAAACTTCATAGTTTTGTCCATAGTTAACATCAATTCCAGAACAATATCATCAGATATAAAATTGTGAGAAACGCCAGAATCTATCAGTATGATTACTTCTCTTCCATGGAGTTCACCAACAAGCTTCATTGTCTTTTTAGAAGTAAGCCCAGCCGTTGAAAAATTGGACAACTCCGTTTCTGTGACCTCTTCGTTTCCCGGCTCTGATGATAATACAACCTCGTTATTTTCTACCAGCTCTTCATCTTTCCCTTCTTCATCATCACTTCTCTCCCCTGAAGCCATCAACAGGATACTCAATTGACGATTCGTGCATTTATGCAAGGGTCCCCAACGTTCACCGCATTTGAAACACATCCCCTTTTCCCTCCGATGTTGGGATTCCGCATCTGTCATTCGACGGAAAGTCTCTTGTTGCTTCTCAGGTGGTTAGATTTGATGATTTGGGGTTGTAATATTGGGTTTAACGTGAGGGTTTGGTTGCTGCTGTTTAGGGTTAAATGTCGCAGATGGCTTGTTGACATAAGCTGAAAACGTTGGCGTATAACGTGAGCTGCTATTTCCCACACCACCTTTAAATTGGGTCAGCATAATGTTTTTTTCTTCAATTTTCTGGGCTAGAGTTATCAGTCCCTCTAAATCATTTATGGTGGCTAACCCCAGTTCAGCTTTAATGTCTCCTTTAAGCCCATTGATAAAAGCCCCAACTAGGCAAGCTTCCTCAACATTCCTCAATGGAGCTGAAATCATTTCAAAGGCTGCTCTGTATTCGGCCACGCTTTTGTCTTACTTCAACGCCATCAATGACTCGTATGGTTTTCTTTGTCCAGGACCTCTAAATCGTTTCAGAATCTCCTCCTCAAACTCTTTCCATGTTGAATTTGGATGCCTTCCTTCGTACCATTGAAACCAATTAAGTGCTTCCTCATCCAAACATACAGCGACAACCCCGATTCTGTCTTCCATGGCTATCCTGTTGTAACGGAAGTACCTCTCAATACGAAACAGCCACCCGTATGTGTCTTTGCCCGTAAAGGTTGGTAACTCCAATTTCCTCATTTGTCTTTCTCCTCACTCATCTTCTTTTTCACCTATTTTACCCACACATTCTCCATTTTTTCCAGCTCTCCCACTGGATTCTCCCTCCGATAACCCGATAACACCATCAGTGATAGTCACCTCTGGGGATTTTTGACTGCGTTCTTTCAGTCTCACGTTCTTCTCTTTTTTGAATAATCTCGTACATTTGTATCATCTTCTCTTTTAGAACACTCACATCATTCACTAAACTATCCACAATGTTTTCTAATGTTTCGACTTTCTTCTCCATTCTCGTTTTAACCATACGCTGCCAGGAATCTAGGCTCTAATACCTTTGTTACGAAACTAAATATAAACAGAATATTTTCAGTGGAGAATGAATTGAGACAGAGAGAAATGAGCACAAATAGGAGCAACAACGCTTTTGGCATTCAGTGATTGTACAAGAAAACAAAACATCCACTAGCCAAGGAGACTAGGGTCTATCCTATTCCACACACAATTACAATGATTCCCAAAAGATGCCCCCCCACGGACACCTTCACATGCCTTTTATTGCTGCCGTAATAACTAACTGCCTTCTCAATTGTTGCCATCTGTCCCTTCTTGGTTTTGCTGGTGATGCTGGTGACGTGTTGTTTTTGTTCTTTTTGGACTTCCTTGTATAGACTTGCTTAATTGGGTGTTTATCATGATGAGAATCCCAGAACATCTAGCTTAGATATGCTCAGTTGAATCTGGCTTGTCTAATAGTTTATGCTCCCAATTTCAAGATAATGGTTGACATGCGCTTATTGCAGGTGGTTATATGAAATCCAGCGCCAAAGTTATAGCAGATTCAATAATTAACCTGTCAAACAAGGGCTTCATATACTTGAATCATAAAAGGTGAAGAAATGATTGGCGTGGTAAGAGGTGAAGATATGATTGGAATGTTGGTTGTTTCACTGCTTTATAGCTTTGATATGGATACCGGAATGCTGATTTGATTTAAATCATCCATGCACTTCCGCAGCTTGTATATGTTTTGCATGAGCATCAGCTCGAAAATGTAATAATACTGAAAATACGCAATCAGTTTGCTTTAAAACAGAATAGGGCAGCATCATGTATACATGTAATGTAAGTATGTATTAATAAGATGCATCCATGCTAGAGATTTGAAGCTATTTCATTTTCAGTTTTCAATGCAACTTGTTGCGACACAACATATATATCATACAGCTCGGTACGTTTGTGATGCTTGTACAGTTACAACCATTTGTCTTCTATATTCTGCCTATTTACTCATTTATGATATTCCACATTCTTATACCCCCTAACCCTGTGCTCACAGGCTTCAATTATTGCCCTTCAGCATCACTTCGGTATTAACTTAAGAGAGGTGGGTTGCAAATTGGGTTGTGATTAGGTGGTTTTGAGATTGATTTAGGCCTTTTGATTGGGAATAACAGAGGGGCATGGGCTAAAATGTATAAAAGGAAGAGGTAAAGTACAAATTCTTTCCTCTAGAAAGAAATTTGCTTTGAGGTCTTTGTTCTGTGATGTTATTCCTAAAGGCACTAAAAATGTAATGACTAAATTGTCCATCGTTTATAAAATTCGATTAACAATATTTACAGAAGGGAATAAAAGAGAGAGAATTGATTTAAAATAGTCTTATGATGAAGAAATGTTATATACCTTATTATTCTAATGCTTAATTATTATCTAGTCAATAATAATGTAGAGTTCTTGATTGATTCAATTTAATTACATCATCGGAAGAAAGACCATAATCATTAAAACAGTACCAATATTAACAAATACATAAACTAAATGGATGCTACTAGATTGCAAATGAACACTATAAACAAGATAAAAAGAGTACTCAAGGAAGTTGTGAACAGAGAAGTGGCTCAATGATGGAGAATTTCGTAGCTATAAAATGGAACTTCAATGAAAATAAATGTTAACCTACGGGTTGTGGTTCAGTTGGATATGTAGGCTGGGTATGTAGAAAGAGCTCTCGGATTCGATCTCTACTATCCGTTGAGAGAGGCGAAAAGCCTTAACTGTGACTAAACTCTAAATCGGATTAGTCAGCCCAGTGGGTTCAGATACTAGTAGTGTAAACCCAAAAAATGAAAATACATGTTATGTAATGACGAGTACTAATTAGACACTTCCTATTATATGTCACTTGCATATGGTGAGATGCATTAGATTTGTACATTTTGTAAGGCATGGCCGTAGATTTTGGAATATAATCTTTTATTTAATTTCTCAAATACCTAGTAGAAATTCTAATATTTGGACCAACAAGGTTTCCTCCTATAATGATTTATCACTTTTAAATGTATCACCTCCTATAATTAAAGTGATTTAATCAATATCCTACTTGATTAACTACTCTCGAAATGCACTGATTTCTTTAATAACCATAAAACATTATCTTAATAATGGAAGGATCAATGTCCTTAATATATGTGTTCCAGATAATGTACATAAAAGTTATTTTAACCATGTCTATATATAGATTAAATATCAAAGATATAAATTTTATTAAAACTTGAATAAAAATATAAAAATTCATTAAAGGTTCTTCTTATCTAGATATAAAGTAATAGCTTACAAAATCCTTTAAAGTACAAAAATGACGAAAGAAACTTATGCTAAGGTAGCCTTTGATAAAAATGTCAATCTTTTGTTGGTTATATCTATGAGTGATTGTCCTCGAGGGGCGTGGCTAAATGGTTGAGAGCAGGACTTGACTTTGGTCAGGTCTCAAGTTTTATTCCATGCTAACCTCTTTTGTAAGAGTTTGGGACAGTCGAGATTTTAACCGTAAGTGGAACGTCAGTTGGGCCCTCGATAATGAGATGTGCCGGCTAAACCGACCTGTAGAGTAGTGTGTCAATTGGGCTTTCGAAGAGGTGTGTTTACTTGCCCGCCTACGGAGTTTTCTCAAATCCAAAAAAATAATAAAAAATTTATGAGCGATCACTTCTTTCGAATGAACTTTGATACCTCTCTCTCTCTCTCTCTCTCTACTGAGAACAACTTTTGATATATTCTTGGTCTCTTTATTAGTAGGCAAGTGTTAATCCTAATGAAAACTAAGTACTAAAATAAAAGAAAAGTGAAAAGTCCTTTACACCCTTAATTTTCATTGCCTTTTATAATTTTTTCTGTTGAGAATATAGTCTAGGACATAATCGTGTCCTAAGTTGTATATTATTCTTTCTAAATTGTAAGGTTGGTCATGGGCTTAGATATGTATATTACTTAAGTTGTGCTTCTTTTTGTTAATTTTGTAGAAAAGGAGACAGGTTGAAACCTGCTTATATCTCAGGTTGTATATATCTTCCAATTTCTCCTCTCTACCGTACAACCTCTCTAATATAATAAATAAATAATATTATTTTAATTAATTAGTTATATTATTTTAATTAATTATATTTTAATTAATTAATTAATTACAATATTTTAACTAATGAATTAATTATATTTTAATAAATTATATTGTAATTAATTAATAATATTATTTTAATTAATTATAATGCAATTAATTATATTTTAATTAATTAATTGAATTTAATTAATTAGTATTAAAAATATTTTTTAAAAAAGAGTCACTACTAAGGAATTAGTTTCATTCCTCTACTAAATGAAAAGTATGGAGGATTCCTCAAAAGTAGGATATCAAATTATTGCCCCTATTATGATAATCAATAATCAACCATTAACTTTTTATTCCTTACCTATTAACCCTTTCCTAAACCCATCAATCAAGCACCCCTTAAATCAAGATAATTTAGCTAGAAAATATAGCAAAATACTAAGAAATATGTGCTAAATTATGAAACAATTAAAGTAATAAAGAAAGATAAAAACACGAATCCTTTTTTTTAACATATTTTTATTGCCTTGGATTTGTTGCTTTTTTTGTTTCGAATTATGTCAAGATTTCACTCCTAGTCATTTAGGAATTACAAATTCATGGGACGGTTGCAGTATTATAGGAAGAACTATAAAGAATCTGGATATTTGGAGTTATGAAGGTATGATTGGAGCATATATTGTATTTTTCAACTTGTGCTTCTTAGCAGTTACCTAGCATTGTATATAAATCATTAAGATTCTTTTTCTTAGACAGAAAAAATGGAGGGGGTGCCTCATTGAATTCTCAATAATCAATAAAGTCTTATTCATATAAATGGACATGTAAATAAAAATGGATTCACTTTTTTTCATGGTTGTAGAAAAATAATTTTTTTAATCCTATATGTGATGATATATTCCTAAAAAATTGATCATTGTTTACCAACCACATATTGTCTAACCAAATCCAATTATCTCTCAATATTTCCTCAAAAAATCTTATTTGTACAGATTATTCCCCTAACTAACAATAGGTAGGCGTAAATCAATCAATAAGGGATGTTATGCGAGTATCTACAAGACCTAACTCATTAATAGGTTTTCCAAGCACATTGAGTGGACAAGTTATCGTTATAGGTGAAATGCCACTCAAACCTAGAGCTTGTTGGTCTAACGAATCAAATCAAATGTTCTATTTCTCAATCTTTCTGGCTTGCTCCGAAAGATAGTGGAAAATGCTCTTTTCTTTCAACATTTATAGGTTTCAATGCAAAAACAAGATGTTCCCACCTTCTTCCTTACCATGGAAAGTGATTTTGAAATAACTTCGATGAGAAGAAAAAAGAAGGTGATAAGAGACCCTTTCGGACCCACCTTAGACGCTCTAAGATCCTTTTTCAAACCTATTCCCATTTCAATTGATTCAAGATCATGAGATCGTTTTATATTAGATAGGAAGGGTTGTTCCACAAAATTTATTTCTAATTCATTACCCCATCTATATCTATCTATATTAAGAAGAAATCATGTGAGGAAGGGGATCCTTATTTGTACAAATAGTACTTCGAACTTGGAACGAGCCTGAAGTGCATATTCTTAACTTGAATGGTTAGGAAGAGGAAAGGTTGCTTTTTTAGGGTACTCCTAAGATTAAAATGTTGGAACCCCACCCAGGTGGATAACGGGTCCCACGTCCCACGTGACTCCCGGACACGCATACCACGAGGGTAGGATCCTCACCACAATAATAGACTTGTTTCTTCATTAAAACTGCAAAATCATGATCCTTTAGCTTATAACC
>JANZLF010000008.1:30280877-30291717 GCA_026546835.1 Erythroxylum foetidum | reverse complement strand
AAAAGAAACACCTCAAACGGAGTTGTATAACTCAAGATATGCTTAAAAAGCCTAACATAGTTCATACTCCAAAGATGGTCTTCAAACCGACCTCTCACTTACTTTAATGCAGTCATTTTTTTGTTTTATTGATTGGATGTTGTGATTAATTACATTACTTGCATATTTCGATAATAAACTAAGAGGGTGGACTCGATATAAATGATTGGAATGAGTTAATGAGAGTTAGGTAATCTAATAGACCACGTGATTAATCATATTAGTTATTGTGTGGAGAGAGATCCCAAGTGATGCTCGATAGTTTAGTAGAGGGATTAAGATCTAATTAGGGTTGTCGATCTTTTGTTAATTGAGAGATTGCAATTTCCATAATTCAATTAGGGTTTATGCTTTAAAGTTTAATATCTATAATTTGAGAGAGAGTAATCAATTCTATGATAGTTTAGAATTGACACCCTTGTTAATACATAAATGGCTAAGTTAGCATTAATGATAGGAAAAATCTCCTCTCTCATAACTTGGTAATTTCTTTTGATTGATTTCCATTGTGACTTTTTGTGTTGCTTAACTTTAATTTCTTTTAATGTTAAATTTCTGAATTAATTTCTTGAAATCAAATTCTCGTTTTTACTTTCTGTTACATCTTTATTTTCACTTTGTTAAATTTTTTTAGCCTTAGATAGCATAGGATTAAATTAGTTCCCTCTCCTCGTGGGATCGACCCTTCACTTATTACATATCACGACTCATGCACTTACGATATTTGAAAGCTATAAATAGCAAGTTTGTAAATCAGACCAACACCAAGCAATGTGTGGTCCTCAATGGAGGGAACTATGCATCAAGAAATTGAAGTTCTTGAAGCAAACAACACATGGACTATCAAAAATCTCCCTTCTGGTAAGCACACTATCAGTTGTAAATGGGTTTATCTCATCAAATATAATTCTAATGGTACTATTAAGCGACTTAAGACCTGTCTTATTATTTTTGGAAACAATCAGAAAAAGGGTGTGGATTTCATTGAAATGTTTGCTCCTTTAGCTAAAATGGTAACAGTTAGAACATTTTTTATTGTTGCTGTAGCTACGGATTGGGAATTGCACCAGATGGATGTGTATAATGCCTTTTTGCATGGTGACTTGCGTAAGGAAGTTTATATGTGTTGGCCTCTTGGTTTTTCTACTTTTCATCCTAGACAAGTCTGTTGCTTACGTAAATACCTTTATGGGCTTCGTCAAGCCCCTCGAAATGGGTTTGCCAAGTTAACATATGCTTTGAAGTAGTTTGGTTTTACACAGTCATACGTAGGCTATTCAGTATTTACACTTCATAAGGGTTCTATTTCACTTTGTATTCTTGTGTATATGGATGACCATATTGTTGTTGGTAATAATGCTACTGCTATTGCTGATTTCAAGAGTCATTTGAGTAACTATTTTCATTTGAAGGATGTGGGGTTGCATGAAATATTTTTGGGGATTAAGGTGACTCACAATTTCGATGGTCTCTTTCTTTGTCAACATAAGTATGCTTTGGATATCATGACAGAGGTTGTCTCCTTGCCTCTAAACCTGTTGCTTTTCCAATGGAGGAAAATCATAAATTAACATTAGCATTTGGTTCATTGCTCCCTAATCCCAAAAGTTATCGTCAACTTATTGGGCGACTTATCTACCTCACTATTACATGACCAGAACTTAATTATTCAGTGCACATTTTAGTCCAGTTTATGCAATCCCCCCGACAAGAACACTGGGATACTACGATCTAAATCCTTTGATATTTAAAGGGTCACCCGAGCTAAGGACTTTTTTTGTGATGTGATGATAGTGACCTTCAACTTTATGCCTTTTGTGATTCTGACTGCGATAACTATCTTTTGAGCAGGCGTTTTTTGACTGATTATTTTATTATGTTGGGCCATTCTCCTATTTTTGGAAGACAAAGAAACAACATATTGCCTCTTCTTCCTCAGCTGAAGCTAAATACCGGGCCATGGCTATTACCACATGTGAGCTCACTAGGCTTAAGGCTCTATTGAAATCGTTTGGTGTTGATCTTCGCGCTCCTATACATTTGTATTATGATAATACAATAGCTCACTACATCGCTTCTAATTTGGTTTTCCAGGAGTGCACAAAGTATATAGAAATTGACTGTCACTATGTACGGTATCAGATTCAAACTAGTAATGTTGTCACTGCTTATGTGCACACATCTTAACAATTAGCTGTATTTTTACGAAAGCTCTTGAACATCAACAGTTTCATTATCTCCTACGTAAGTTGAGCATTCATGATCTTCATGCTCTGAGTAATAACGTGTCCATATTACGTATTGTAAATATGAGAATTGTATATTTGTGTTGATTTGGTTAAATAGCAAACGAGACAATTTAGGAAATGGAGAGGGTGTCCCCCGCTGTCCAAGTATTGTGCCCTTTGGTCTGCCAGGGTGAGGTTGCGACTCGAACCCCTGACCAAAGGGTTTTGTTGGCCTCAGGGTCATGCCTCTTACCACTGGGCTTATGGTCGGGCCGATCGTGCTGGGCCCGAATCCAGGCATAACAACCCAAGGACCGATCGATCCATTTTTCAAAGATCAGTCTCATACCTACGCGAGGCCCACTCCACACATCCGCGTCCCATCCACAGATGGAGGTCTCCCATGCATACGTGAAGACTTAAACCTAGCACATGTACCATATATAAGGTATAACTCTGCCATAATAGACGTACGTAATCATAGCCCTAGTTCTCTCCGCTTACAGCGAACCTACCTTCACAAAAAGACTGACTTGAGCGTCGGAGGGGCTGATCGGGAAACAACCCCCGATGTGCCTTCTTTGTTTTGCAGAAACCTTCACACCGAAGCTCCCACGAGAAGCAATCAACTTCATGGACCCAAACGGCGAGGTTCAGTTCTGCCAGAATCCGGCAGAACCAATTAGCGCCCACCGTGGGGCTCGACATCAGGGTACCACGTCCAGAAATACGCAGATTAGCCAAGCGGCGGCAGCCAATCCTGATGTAGCTGCTGTCGCGGATCAATGCAGCCATGAACTTTAGCCCGAATCGCCCCATAGCTCAATACAGCTCCCCTTTTACTCCGGATAGCCTCCCGGCGCCTGGTACCAAAATACCGACGCCCAAGAAATATACTGAAAGGACCGATCCCCTGGACTACATACAACAATTTTAATCGATGATGAATCTACACTGCGTTCCAGACGCCATTCAATGCAAGGCTTTCTGTACGGCCTTTCAAGAGGGAGCTCGACGGTGGTTCAATAGCTTACCTCCGAGTTGTATCACGTGCTTTGAGGACTTTAGATTGCTATTCCTCAACCAGTTCGCCACGAGTAAGCGGCCGCAGAAGACGGCCTTGGAAGTGATGCAATTGACACAAGGGAGGAACGAGAGCCTACAGGAATTCATCACTCGGTTCAATAATGAGGCAGTTGAGGTCCCCGACCTCACCTGCTCATCCATATTAGCAGCACTTATGAATAACACGAGGGATGAGGAGTTCAAAAAATCATTAGCCCTCGATCATCCCCGATCCATTTAGGAAATAATAAACAGGGCGGATAAGTACATTCAGCTCAAAGAAGTGCTGAAAAATACGAAGCGTCGGACGGATGATCGCATGCAGAGCGAGTGGTTCGCACAAGCGACAAAAAGGCCAGTCGAACTGGAGAAAACCAACCTATCGACAGGGATATCGACAGGAGTTCACCCCGCTCAACAGATGATATGCAGGAGTACTAGCGGCCATGAGAGCGGATGGCGAAACTATCCGAGAACCCGATAAGATGAAGACTCCCTCCAAGGATAGGAACCCCGATTTATATTGCCATTTTCACAAAGACATCGGTCATGACATGGATGATTGCTGGAAATTGAAAAGAGAAATCGAATTCCTCATACAAAGGGGAAGGTTAGGCCGATTTGTGAAGCACGAACAAAATGTCGATCGAGATAACGAGCATAAGAGCGGTCGGCCCAACAACAGACGGCAGTACTAGCGGCGGAATGATAGAAATGATAGAGGGAGGCAGAATACGAATACAGGCGATCGACGCGAAGAGAGAGGACGATCAAAGGCAAGAGGCGACAGGAACGTTGGGCAACAAGATGACCGAAAGGTAAGGGTAATTAACATGATATTTGGTGGAAATGCAGCGGGGGGATCCACTACTAAAAGAAGAAAGAGATATGCCAAGCAAGTCGGCAAAGACTCGTCAACCAAAAGAAAGAGGGAGAACGAAGGGATGATATCGTTCGACGAGTCTGACCTTGATGGTGTAAGTTGTCCTCATGATGACGCGCTCGTCGTAAACTGAACATGGACGGCAACGAGGTGAAGCGGGTGATGATCGATACAGGCAGCTCGGTCGACCTACTGTATTATGATGCCTTCAAGCAGATGGAAGTACCCGAAGATCGACTACTGCCTATAGAAGAACCTATCAAAGGGGTAACTGGAGCATCGGCCTATCCGTTTGCCCGAGTCTATTTGAAAGTGAAGTTCGGGCAAAGGCCGCGTCAAATTGAGAAGGACGTTGAGTTCTTAGTGGTGAAGTTTCAAGGGGCGTACAATGCGGTAATTGGGCGAGCTACTCAAAACGCCCTTAGAGCGGTCGTCTCCACCTACTACCAAGCGATGAAATTCCCAACACTCCATGGAATCAGCACTATCATGGGTCAGCAGAGAATCGCTAGGGAGTGTTACTTAGCGGAAACAAAAATACTAGACGGGGCGGTAGTCCTGATGAGCTCTCTTGATGTGAGAGCCGATGAGGAGACGGAGAGGATGAACTTAATGGAAGAAACGCAACGCGTCGTACTGGATGGAGCCGATCGCTCTAAGTTCACAAATCTAGGTTCCGAGCTCCAGAGGGACCTAGTTAAAGAAATCACGAACTGTTTGGTAGAAAATAAATCAGTCTTCGCCTGGGTACCGAGCGACATGTCTGAAATTTCTCGATCAATCGCATCGCACTCCCTTAGCATTCGACATGACTACAAGCCGATTAGACAAAAGAAGCGATGAAATAGCAAAGAGCGACAGGAGGTGATCGAGAAAGAGATAGAGAAACTACTCGAAGCCGAGTTCATCCGAGAAGTCAAGTACCCTGAATGGCTAGCCAATATGGTTTTAGTAAAAAAGAAGAACGGGAAGTGGAGAATGTGCATCGATTTCACCGACCTGAACAAAACATGTCCAAAGGACAACTTCCCCTTGCCCAAGATCGACCAGTTAGTAGACTCCACCTCCGGACATGAATTTTTGAGCTTCTTGGATGCTTTCTCGGGCTACCATCAAATTCAGATGAGTCTCGAAGATGAAGAAAAGACTGCCTTCATAACCTACCAGGGCACATATTGCTATCAAGTAATGTCGTTCGGCTTGAAAAATGCGGGGGCCACTTATCAGCGGCCCGTCATGGAAGTCTTTAAGAAACAGATCGGTCGATCGGTCGAGGCCTATGTGGACGATATGGTGGTCAAAAGTAAGATGGCCGCGGAGCATGTGGAGAATCTCATAGAGGTCTTCCAGAACCTTAACAGATTTCAGATGAAGTTGAACCCAAAAAAATGCGTCTTTGGTGTGGCATCAGGAAAGTTCCTAGGGTTCATGATTACTCAGCAGGGGATTGAAGCTAATCCAGAGAATATCGAAGCCATCATCCAAATGCTCTCGCTGCAGTGCTTGAAAGAAGTACAAATATTGACCGGTCGGATAGTTTCCCTAAGCAGATTTGTCTCCAGGCTGGGGGACAAGTGCTTACCGTTCTTCAAAATCTTGAGGAAAGCAAATATGGCTCAATTCTAATGGCTGGACGAGTGCAAAAGAGCTTTCCAACACCTGAAACAGTATTTAACAAGCCCACCTATTTTACAGAGTCTCGTTGAGGGGGAGACTCTCATTATCTATCTGGCGGTCACAGAGGGAGCAATCAGCGCGGTCTTGGTTTGATCGGACGGTAAGGGACAATTTTCGATCTACTACATCAGCAAGATACTGAGCGGGCCAGAAACACGGTATACGCCCATAGAAAAGTTAGCTCTTTCCTTGATAATCGCAGCGCGGAAGCTGAGGCCATATTTTCAGAGTCATACCATTGAGGTGTGGACAGACCATCCCCTCAAGCAGTGCCTCCAAAAGCCTGCGACCTCCGGGCGATTAATAAAATGGGCAGTAGAACTGGGAGAGTTCGACCTACAATATAAACCTCGGACGACCATCAAGACACAGGTATTAGCGGACTTCATTACGGAAATAAGTCAACCTAACTCGAAAGATGAGCAATGCCCTGCCTTGAGCTTATTTGTTGATGCGTCGTCCAACGCTGAGGGATGCGGAGCGGGAGCAGTGTTGATTAGCCCGCATAAGGAAGAAAAAGTAGAATACGCTATTTGGCTAGAATTCAAAGCCTCCAACAACGAAGCGAAATACAAGGCCCTGATAGCCGACCTCTAACTGGCCAAGGAAATGGAGATAAAACATCTGAAGGTATATAGCGACAGCCAAATAGTGGTCGGTCAAGTTACTGGGCAGTATGAAGCCAAGGGGAGCAGATGATCAAGTACCTGGAGCTGGTGAAGTAGGAGTTAAGCAATTTCAATCAGTACTCGATCAGTAGGATAGAGCGAGCTCAAAATGCAAAGGCAGATGCGCTTTCCAAAATAAATTCCGATCGAGACGCCAAAAATAACGTCTTAGTCAAACGACTAGATCGACCCAGCATTCAGAAAGCCACAGAAGTGCTTGACATAAATACCGGTCGATCGGGTTGGATGGAACCGATCAGACGGTATCTCCTAGAGGGAACACAACCGAAAGAAACTTTAGAGGCCAAGAAACTGAGAATAAAGGCTGCCAAATACGTGATCATTAATGACACCCTATACAAGCGATCTTATGATTGGCCACTGCTGCGATGCTTGAGCGAAGAAGAGGCAGAACAAGCAATGGCCGAAGTCCACGAAGGAATGTGTGGAAACCACGTAGGAGGCAGAATGTTGGCTCATAGGCTGATTAGGCAGGGATATTACTGGCCGACGATGAGGAAAGACTGCCAGGAGAAAGTCGACCGATGTGAGACTTACCAGAAAAACAGTAGCCTATCTCATCAGCCAAATGAGATGATGAAAATCGTGAGTCATCCTATCCCTTTTGCTCAATGGGGAATGGATATACTGGGACCTTTCCCTCTCAGTCCTGGACAGAAGAAGTTCCTGGTAGTGGCAGTGGAATACTTCACCAAATGGGTAGAAGCGGAAGCGGTCGCTACAATTATTGAGCAGAAGGTGGAGAACTTTGTGAGGAAAAATATACTAAGTCACTTTGGGATGCCTATGGTGCTGGTTACCGACAATGGTCGGCATTTCGATAACGAAAAGTTTAGAGATTTCTGCGAACGACTAAAGATAAGGCTGTAGTTGACCTCAGTAGCTCACCACCAAAGCAATGGTCTCATGGAGAACACCAACAAAAAGATAACGATTGCTCTCAAGAAGCGCCTAGAAGGATGAAAGACTTGGGTGGAAGAACTGGACGAAGTGTTGTGGGCGTACAAAATCACACCAAACGGAGCCACAGGGGAAACTCCGTTCAGGATGACCTTTGGGGAAGAAGCCCTAGTCCCAATAGAAGTGGTGTTGCACAACTAAAGGATGTCGAGCTATGAAGAAGAACGGAATAATGAAGCCTGCCGAGCAGAACTCGTGCTTCTTAGTGAAGACAGGGATAGGGAAGCCGCTCGTTTGGAAGCCGTCAGGCAGAAAGCAACGAAGTTCTACAATAGAAGAGTAAAGCCGAGCGACGTAAAGGTCGGTGGGTACGTTCTTCGAAAAGCCGAGGCGGCTGGGAAACACCCTAGAAAGCTTGGACAGGTGTGGGAAGGACCCTATCAGGTGATCAAGCAAGCCGGACGTGGCTCTTACACCCTACGCGATGCGAACGGGAAGATTCTATTGAGGCCCTGGAACTCTCAAAACTTGAAGGCGTTCTACCAGTAGATAAGTTCTATTTTAGTTAATTTTTGTTTATTACTGTTTTTTGTACACAACCTGTCGGTACCTTTTTCCTGGCCCTACCAGTCAGGTTTTTTAACGGCCCACACCCTCATTATCATCAATAAAGGGATTTTTAGATTTCTCGGCAAGAAGGAATTTCATTAAGTCTGGAAGAATAGAAAATCCCATCGATATCGCTCGGTCGGGTCACCAAGACCAGATCCTTGGGACCACAGCTCGGCCTCGACTATAGATCAACCAGGTTGCCAAGACAAGATCCTTGGAACCATCGATCGACTTCGACATTGCTCGGCCAGTTCGCCAAGACAAGATTCTTGGAACCATCGATCGACTTCGACATCGCTTGGCCGGGTCGCCAAAACAAGATCCTTGGGACCATAGCTCGGCCTCAACTATAGATCGTATAGGTTGCCAAGACAAGATCCATGGAACCATCGATCGACTTCGACATCGCTCGATCGGGTCGCCAAGACAAGATCCTTGGGACCACAGCTCAGCCTCGACTATAGATCGACCAGGTTGCTAAGACAAGATCCTTAGAACCATCGATCGACTTCGACATCGCTCGGCCGGGTCGCCAAGACAAGATCCTTGGGACCATAGCTCGGCCTCAACTATAGATCGACTAGGTTGCCAAGATAAGATCCTTGGAACCATCGATCGACTTCGACATCGCCCGGTCGGGTCGCCAAGACAAGATCCTTGGGACCACAGCTCGGCCTCGACTATAGATTGGTCGGGTCACCAAGACAAGATCCTTGGGACCACAGTTCGACCTCGAATATAGATCGACCAGGTTACCAAGACAAGATCCTTGGAACCATCGATCGACCCTGACTAACGTTCAGCCAAGATCCCAAGACAAAATCTCGGATCGCTCGACCTCATTATCGTTCGGCCTAATTCACTCGATCAGTGCACATCGAGTGCACTCATTCACGACCCGCTATTCGAAGAGAGTAATATTTAACACAAAGGCAATAAAAAATGAGCTTCCATTTCTCGAAACAAAAGCTCTGGTCACAAGCCCGACCAGATGAGCCTTACAAAGAACAAAACAATCACTCTGATCCTCCAGGAGGAGAGGAAAGACCAGCAACCAGGTCGACAGGAGAGGAAGGGCTTGCATCCGAATCGGAAGAGCAAAAGCCGGCAGCCACATTGGGGAAAGGCAACGGAGAGACATCCTCGTCCCCTTTCGAGCTCAAGTTCAGCTCCTCATCCGGAATCAACACTTGTTCCCCCTCGACCATCTCCTTCATTCCTTCCAAAGAAAGGCCGAAACTAGCTGGAAGCATCGGCTCGGCATATTCCTCGAATGAAGGGCACACCGACCCCTCAAGAATGTGAACCTCATGGCACCTCCTTAAGACCGAAAGGGTTAAGTCGCAAGCATATTCTAAGTATTCCCCACGGAGGAACCGCCTTTGCCACCGCTTGATCGCCTCAATCCTTTGTTTTCTGATGGAGCCTCGCAACTCCCTCAATATATCCTCGGTCCTGTGCTTGCCCTCCACCGTCGCTTGACAATCCTGGAGGAACTTCTTGCTATGCTCCCGCTCCGTCTCCACCGCCTTCTTCAGCTCATCCCTCGCCGCAACCAGTTGGCTCATCTCCTCCTCCCCCGTAGCAAGCTGAGTCTTTAGAAGACTCATCGTTTCCTCTCGAGACTTCTTCTCCTCCTCCAAGGAAGAGTTTTGAGCCTGGAAGAGGTTTTTCTCCTCCTTGCCGGATGAAAGCTCGTCCCTCAAAGCCTTCACCTGCTCATGGAGGTCCTGGACTTCCCGGTCCAGAGCATCCGTACGCTGCCGCATCGCGACGGACATCACCACACTCCTCACACAGCTACGAATGAGCTGGGGCCCCAGATACTGATTGCTCAGCTTGTCCATGAGCTTCTCGTCCACGGAGGGAGTAATCCTCTCAGCAATATGACAGGACACCTCGAGGTCCCCGATCGAGGCAGTTTTGGCCAACTTAATCGCAGACTCCCACTACCCGACGTTAGTTGCTCTCCTTTTCCCCTTGCCTTTTCTCTCCTTCTCTTTCCCGCCTTGACTAGACAGGCCGAATGGTAGATCACCGAGCCAGATCAATCTCTTCCTCTTAAGAGGCGGCTCCACTTCTGCCTCTTCCTCCTCTTCTGAACCCGCTCGGCCCGCACTTGCTGGCACGATCGGCAAAGACGCCGATACGTCAGGACGATCTTCAATGGGCGGAGGGGCCAACAATACTGTAGAATGGCCGGGATCCGTTGCAGGAGGGGCGCCTTCATTAGTCTCTGCCTCTCTCTGCTTTTTTCCTTTGGTCCGCTTTTCGGATCTAGGAGGAGAGGAGGACCCGACAAAATTGCTTATCCTTGCCATGGATGCACAGTAATAAAAACAAGTCAGAAAGCAAAACCAATGTTCAAAAAACGCAGCAAGTAATTCAAACACGAGGGGTCAACCAGACGGGACGGTTTCCTCTCCTAGACCGCTAATTTGTGGCGGGGGGTCAATAAGAAAAGAATTGGCCGAGGCCTCCCCGAAATAGCCCTGTACGAACTGAGGGAAGTCGTATCGATCGAGCGCTTTTATGCGACCAACTACCTCCCACTCCTCTCTACTAAGAGATACGCTCAACGTATCGTTCCACCGCTCAGCCAAAGGATACATCCACGGTTGGGACTCACATGAGGATCCTGGGGGCTTCACAAAGAAATACTTCTTTCACCAAGCAGAGATTTTCGAAGTTGTCCCGGCCGGGCGCTACGGGACATCTCGGTACTGCAGAAAAGGGAACCCAGCCCC
>JANZLF010000008.1:30210092-30226413 GCA_026546835.1 Erythroxylum foetidum | reverse complement strand
GAAAGGAATACCTCATAATATATTATTAACAAGTCATAATGTTAATACATGAATAACAAATATCCATTGGCCTAGGGCACACTACTAACACTTTTTTCTTTCTGTGTTTTCACATCTGTTTTTCTCCGTCTGCGTCTGCGTCTGCGTCTATTTAATTTCACTTCTGCGTTTGTATTTTAATCTGCGTCTGCTTTTGTGTCTATTTTACGTCTGCGTCTGCTTTCTAACTGCGTCTGTGTTTTACTTTGCGTCTGCGTCTGCTTTCATCTTGCGTCTGCGTCTGTTTTTGTTCTCCGTCTGTCTGTTTTCTCTTTTACGTATGTTTTTACTTCTTCTTTGTTATTCATCAAAATCAAATATATGTAAAGTCATTTTGACTTAACAAACCTCCTTACCATTACCTATTGTTAACTTCATAATGAAATCCCTTGGATCTTTCAATTTGTGGAAAAACTGATGTTGAAGGACCACACTTGCTACTTCTATTACTATCACCTTCTTATGTGGTCCAAACTTTCTTTTTTGTGTGTGCTTAGTTCCTTGAAGAACTTCGCATAAGCTAGAATGTTACTAATAACATCTAACAATGATAGATTAATATTAACTTAAAAAAGCATGTTATAAAGATTAGAAAATTGCTCATCTTGTTTTGGGTCTCAACCTTCTTCAGAGAAGCTTTTAATGAATCAAATCTCTTGTTATTCATCTCTTGATTCTGAGTGGTAGCTTGAATGAATGCATTCCTCCAAAGAAGGCTTTCTCGGGATGTTCCGACTTGAAGATTGCCTTGGAATTGATTCTACCTTTGAAAATTTTGATATGGTGGATGGGGTTGCATTGGTAGATTGCTATTATGTCAAGATAAATTGGGGTAGTTTCTCTAACCAGGGTTGTAGGTGTTTGAATATGGAAACCATTAAGGGAATTTGCTTGTTCTTCCTCATATGCAAAATATTCAAAAGAATATGAACAAACATTAGCTCCATGACTAAAAATTCCTCATACACCACATACCTAATGATTTGGGGCATCTTTGGATTGTCTTATGGTTAGCATTTTCACTTTCTTTGTGAGCTCCTCCGATTGCATAGCCATTTCTTGGTTAAGTTCATTTCAAGAACTCCAGCCCTTCTCCCCCTCACGTTCTTTTGTTGAGAATTGGCCCCCAACATTTCAAAGATTCTATATGTCTCTTCGGCAGTTTTTTCTCCCACAACTCTGCCTGTTGCATTGTCTACTGTGTACTAACACTGTTGCGTTAATCCATCATAAAAGAATCGGTTATACATGTAAAGTAGAAAATGATGGTGTGGACATTATATGAGCAAGAGTTTGAAGTGTTCCCATGCCTCATGGAATGTCTCTCCCTCCATCTGAGTGAAGGTAGTTATCTTTGTTTGCAACTTAGAGGTCTTTTGATGGGAATATAATTTTCCCATGAATTTGTTATACACCTTCTCTCTTATCAACCATGCCTTGGGCCGATCCTTTAATGTGTAAGGGAAGCATCTCATTCTGGGTTGATCTTCGTTCAAGTCATCCAAAGGAAATGTTTGGAGAGTGGTATAGAACTCCCGAATGAAGTTTAAAAGGTCTTCATTGTGAACTCCCCAATGGCAGTGTGCTGTAGTTGATACTTTTCAATTGATACTTTTTGGCAGCCTCTCCCAAACGTATGCATAAAGTGGCAATACCAATTACTAGTCTAGCATACTCTTTCATTACTGACTGCCTTTCACCCATCTCTTGATCTTCAAGCTTAGGTCCCCTGAGATTGTCTTCCAAATCCCTTTGAGGTCCTCTTGTCCAGTGCTTGTTATCAATAAAGGGAATTAGTTTATTTTCCCGTGATCTCCTTCCTCGTATAAACAAAATAAAGAAAACATTGAATTGGTAGCAAAACTGCTAAAACAACTCAATGAAATAACACGATAAAAAATGAATGCATGAACAGACAAAACAATCAAAATTAAATTAAGTGTAAACACTAAACACCTCCTCGAAAACAACGCCAAAAATTTGGTGTGCTCAAATAAGTTCTAAAAATACCCAAGCTATCTTACTCGCAATTATACGAGGTAGTTGTAGTTGATTACTCAGGGTTATCTCTCAAGGAGTTGAAATTGGTTCACTCAAATTAATCTTGAAGAAAAATAAAAACAAATGCAATCCTAAATATTTTATCTCGATTTTTTAAGTAAAGGCTTAAAGAAAATCACACAATTAGACTAAAAAGTAAACTAGTTTAACTGGAAGCAAAACTATTTGATCAACCGGTATGGAAAGCTCTTGAGAAATTAACTTCACTAATTTAATCTCCTATGCATGAATAAGATGAATTCATTGGATAATTGTCTTGCTAAAATTACCAATTGGATTCTAAATTAGTTCAAATAATAAACTAAATCTAACTTTGGTATTCAAAAAGTTATTATATAAATTAATTATGTAAACCCAACTAATAATCACGTACTTAAGTTAATATATTTCTAATTCTTAACCCAAGCGCCTATAGGTTCTCGTTCTAATATTAAACTTTTTCTCTCGATCCTTCATTTAATACCTAAATGATGCAAAGGTTGGCCATATTATTACATTTGAAAAGTTTAGAAACTATACCAAATAATAAGACAGGAAAACAGTAACTCAATTATACATAGTTGACTAAACTAGATTCATTAATTCTTAAGAAAAAGAATCAACCCATCATGGAATAAACAAGTTTCATCATCTGCATATACTTCAATCCCATAGTTAACATTAACAAAAAGTCTTAAAGAAATAACGGAGTTAAACTGAAATGGACTATCAACTATAACAAGAAAATAAGTTCAACAGAGGAGTCTCATAGTGCAACATAGAAGAAATAGAGATAGCAAACAAATAGGTCGTTAGGTGAGGATGCTGGCTTTTTTTCTAGCTCTCTGCCTTTATTTACTATCACCCAGAAGAATGGATGCTCTTTTGGTTCTATCTATCTGTTGTTGTTTCTCTTCTTCTTCCCTACCAACTGATCGTCTCTTCTCCAGCCTCCTATGTTCTCTCTTCTCTCTTCTTCATATTTTGTCTGTGTGTCTTTAGCCGACATCCCTCTGTGTATGTGTTCAACCTCTCTTACTCTTTCTATTTGTAGTCCCCATCTAGGTTTAGGTTTTTCCGCCGACAAAAACCTACGATATGAAATATTAAAACATTTAAAGAAAACTTTGTCACACCCATGACTATGGGAGTCACAAGTGTGACTCCATTCACATGTATTAATTAAGTGTAACCATGCATAATTCACGTCCAACATTCATTCTTTCATGTATATTTTTTCTTGTTTTCGTGTATCATTCACAAGACACTCTATTCAACATTCATGCCATTTTCACTCATTTCACTTCAAATTTGGATTAAAATACAAGAATTTGTAACCAAAATCAAGATATGAAGACAAAAAAAATCAATAGAAATTAGACACAACAGATAGTAACAAGCAGATTGATCAAGAAAATTTGATTAAGGAATGACTGCCATTGCTCTGAAGAATGGAGTTTTATCTCTTAATTGAAAGAGATACTATCTCAAGCATCCACACACTACATGACAAATAAACTATTCAAGGAAGAATATTTGTGACATTCATATGTAACAAAGAAGCAAGTCCTACAGCAACCTAATATATGGTACCACCTTCACTAAATCTTCCAATCACATAAACTTGTTCTTACAGCGTTGCTTCAATTTTGACAAGTTTAACAAGTCACCTAAGCATAATATTTTACATGAATTGGATGTGATTAAAGTAGACAGATGGACAAGTAGATAAAAGAAAAATAGGGCCAAATGGTGTTTCAAGCGCAATCATTTAACAAAGGCAATCCTAATCAATTCAGTTCAATGATAATTAACTTGGAGAGACAACTAATCAGTTCAATGATAATTTTCATTGCTTTTTGTTAACCAAACTTTCTGTGTGCAATAGTCTTGTCAACAATAAAAGTTTGATCTCCAACATCACCTTCAAGGATGTTTGTGAAATTGTAAGTGTAATTAAAATTGTATCTTCTACACACTTAAAGTAGTGCACTTCTCCTAATCTGGTCACATTATTTCACAATTTCAAGTTGGCAAACACATCATACCAAAGTAACCAAAATCACTTTTGCAATAGAAGAGAAAAATACAACTTACAATGATGGTAAGATTAGCATGCAAAGAGGAGCAATTGTCAACAAGTGGGTTTACAGATTATGGGCAAATGGGTTCGCATATTATGGGCAAATGGGTTCGGAAATCTTTGGCAAGCTGGTGAGTAAGCAGACGATGACTTACTTTTGCGATGGGTGGCAACAAATAGATGGATTATGGTTAGAAATTTTTTCCTCTTTTTAATTGATAATAATTAATTAAAATTTACAAAATTATGACCTATAAGTCCATACCACCTGCATCCTATGTGTGATTAAACATGCCAGATGTGGCTTGCCATGTCAGATCCACTAATGCTGGGTTGTATTTGCAAAACATTGAAAGTTTGAGTATTTAATTATCATTTTAAAAGTTTAAGTTATAATTAAAATTTTGTGAAAATTTTGAATTTTTTTGTAATTAACAAAAGAAAATATATAATATTAGCTTTTCTTAAAAAATGAAAACTACATATGTATATTTAAAAGGCAATGAACGCAAACACCAATAGGAGTCATAATTAAATACGGAAACCACTAAAATATAATAAAAAATTAAATAACGATTAAAAAAGCACTTAAATTTTGTAATTCTTTGGGTTACATGTACCACGTCAAATTTGGCAGCGAAAGTAAAGAAAACCGAAATCAAGTTTAAAAACATACATCTTCAGAAAAAAAAAAAAAAAAAAAAGCAAGGTGATAACAGCATTCTCCGTAGAATTGATGGCAAAGAGAGAATCTTTATGGTTTAAAGTTAGTTTAAATTTGTGAGAGTATCGTTACGTGGCGAAAATGGTGACCGAAAGTTGTGGTCTTTGCGACAGAAAACAAAGAAAGAATGAGCATGACTTGAGTTTCGTTGAAACAAAGAAGTGGGCTTGCTTAAATCTGTTCTGAAAGTAATGTGGCAAGTGGGTTTTAGTTTTACCAGAGAAACAATAGATACCGGAGTTCAGTGAGCAATGGGGTTTTAAAGTAATACTCGTGTCATGTCACGGTGGTAGGAAATATGGCTACGGAAACATAAAGGCTCTGTTGAAAGAGGAGACGACAAGAGGCAGTGCTTTTGTTTTCCTTGTCCTAGGACCGCCCAGAAACGGGAACAGGTGAACAGACTTAATGCGGTGGTTGTAGCACCGAAAACGGTTACGGAGATCAGTCTGGGCTTTGATGTCATTAGTGATGGAGTCTAGATCTCCTGTCTAATATTATGGTGTCTTATTGTATTCAATGAATCTCAACTATTTATTTATGTAGGTTTCATGTAAGTCTCGCGTGGGTCTCGTAAAATAAATGACTAAGATTTTATAAGACAGAACAAGACAAGACAATATTGGACAGAAGATCTTATCCCATTAGTGATGAGTATGTGAATATAGGATATAATATGGTCAAATTGAGGTATCACGTTGACTAAATCTTTTTTTATAACATTAAAATTTATAATTTTTAAAGTCAATTTATAGTACTTGTCTTCTTACTTTGTTGCACCAATGGAACTTGTAGAGATAATCCCTTATCATGTTACTCATTTTTAAATTCAATAATATAGAGATGTAGCTATTGTTGTGAACTTTGTTGTGGCCTAGGTTCACACGAGAAGGAAAATTAAACCACACACAAATTTAGATGAGGTTCTATTCTAAAATTAATTCGTAATAGGTGGAGTAGCTCACTACTCACTAGGCTTATATATTAGTCTTCTTTCTCCTCTTTTTTCAATATGAGTTATTCGTATGTGTGTACTAGTAACAAGTGTTGTGCATATCTTAAAAAAGAAGAAGCATAAACATAAAGAATGATGTTTAAATCATGACAAAACATTTTTGTAGATTTTATATTAAAAAAGAACCCTAAGTTCTTTATATATATTTATATATTATATGGGAATTTTGGTATTGACAAATAGTTTGAAGATAAGCATCGAGAAAGTGAGAGGTTTGGCAGACACCACAACTCCAGAAAGTCTCCATTCTTTCTTATCCTTTCCCGTCTTTTTAGTAGTGCCACATATTTTCTTTTTGGAATACCAAATGGCAGTGAAACTATATCATTATATTATTATATAGGCGCAGCTTTGGGATCAAGCGGGATAAAATTATGAGGGTCGACATTGCTGGGAATCTGCACTCTGAACATTTTGTTGTTGTAAGGTTAAAGATCAACCTTAGATCAAAGCACATGGTCTTCTGATCACATATTCAGTTCCAGCACATGTACGTTATTGTTTTGCACTAACATTTTAACGTATGTACGCGTTCATTGTTTCTCATTCTTGACTTTGTAACATCATGGTTCTCCATACTCGTTTGCAGTTTCTTTGCAATATCGATCTCAATCCTCACATTTAAAAATCCAAGCACATATCATCAGATGGTGATAAATAAATATATAGAAGACTTTAGTTGAGTATCAAGAAAGGGAACGAAACTCCGGTTTCCTCAATGCCCACCAGCACCGCACATTCTCTAAAAGTAGCGAGGGTAAAATAACCCCATATCACGCTACAGTTATGGACCACGTAGATTCTCAATCATACAAATCGAAGCACTTTGGAAAGAAACACAATATCATATATGAAAGGAACAGTTGTGATATATATATATAGTGCTTAATTGGCAAGGCAGTTTCTTGCTGCTGAGACAAACTTAGGGTTGGTTTTCAGCCACCAAGCAGCTAACCCTAGAATGCCATTTGCGGCTCTTTCGAGCACCCGGCCACGTTTTCCTATCCCAGCCGAAAGTGGTGGAAGATAGGATCAGAACCGAACATGCTAAAGACCAAAATCGACTTTACCAGAAACTGGCATCACTAGTGTTAGGGTTTCAATTGAATTTGATTTCCATTTAAAAACAACAAACGAAAAGATGAGCAGCACAACACAAATCGTCCATGGCATAAGATGCTTAATTATCATGGTTGTTGGCGCAAGTGGCGTGAGCTTTTTTGACTGAAAAGCACAGACATGTTACATGGAATAAACAATCATGTAAGCTCTGCCCTCATCTCCCACTCCCAAAAGGGAAAGTTTACAATTATAATTTCTCAATTATTCCATTAAGGGAAATGTTTTCCTACATAGTTCCCTGCAGTATATATCCACTTCTTGAAATCATTGGAAGCAAAAGATCCGATTACAATAAAAAAGCAAGTCATAATTATTTATATAACTGATTTGCTAAGATAATAATATATGCATAAACTGACTCAAAAAACTACTGAAAACATATAATCACGCGGGCACCTCGTACTGATAACCTGCCTTTCAGCCGTTGATCGATATATGTACCAATAACTTAATTTGATTGGGTTAACTAAATCAGTTGCACTTTAATTTGTATCATTGCGTTATATGGTACGCGTGCATGATGATAGTGGAAAGAATCCATAATAAATGTTTAATTAAACTCAGTTTTGATTTATCTCTTTTGTCGATTCTATTTAGCATTATACTATATACTACTCAAAATGGAATGTGAGAAGGCATTACGTCCCACAAACCATGCATAGGTGTAATTGTCAATGATTCTTCACATCATTTTAACCCCTTAAATTAATGTAAAGCATATATACTTTAGGCTGCTTTAGCGCCGTATAAGATCTTTGCGTGCCTTGTGTTCATGAGGCTCTGTTGGCTTGGTCCACAATTGAATGATCAATTATAAAATTTCTTTAACTTTTCCAAAGTTAAGGGACCAGCCATTATGGTGGGTTGTCTTATACATTTATTGTTTTCAGCTGATTAATTGACTAACAACTGCAGATCGAATTGAAACTTTAGCTGTTCAAATACAAAATATGAGTGTTGCAGGGGGCTTGTTTATTTATTAGACGGCATAAAAGAAGAAACTCCTAGCCCTCTTGTCATATTGAACTACTAAAATTCAGTTATAACACTACATTTTGCGAGTATCGTCGACCCTTAATTGGTTTTAGTCATAAGTATGAGGTTATCTTATGTAAGAAGATTGCGAGACTTTAAAATTTGAACTTTATGATTCTGATACTTTAATGGAATTTAATAAAATGAAAGATTGTATAGTGTTTAACTTATGAATTATAGTATTTAGAAGGTGTATGATTCATTAGTTATAGTGATAACACTTAAGTGATGAAAGGAATTTGATAAAGAAGCATGCTTGTCTAGTTTATTTTTACCATTGAATATTATTTAGTATTTTAATTATAGTTTTTAATAATTAAGATTATTTAAGAGGTAATGGAAAGATAAGAGAATTATGCACAACTTTCAAGTAGAAACTTAGATCTAATATCAGCGAGTTAAATTTCTATTATTGACTAGATGATGGTGAATGTGAATTTTCATAAAAGAATGTTTTGATTAGTTGACCAATAAATTTAGCTAGTTGGACCTCTTGAAAGTCTCTTTTGAAAAATGTAAACTAACAACTTTAGAGGCAACAATTTCTAAGGAGAAAAGTAGTGATTATGGAGGATTTTTATGACTCTAGCAAGTTTTTTTTAAGTATTTAGATTATTATTTTTAAAATAAAGTTTAAAAACTTTTGTACAAAAATTGGAAATATATTTTAGTTAGGCTATGCTAGGTTATTAATCTATTGATTATGTGTTTCCATTATTTTATTATTTGCATATCTTAATTTTCGATTTTAGTCAAAATTGTAAAAGTACTCCATATTAGAATAATGGACGAATTAGGTTTTTGTTAAATAAATTTTGAGGGATATGTGAACTTAAGTGAATTATTATTTATAAGGGATAATTTATCACAGTTGATTCTTCTATGATTTTTGGCTCTTTTCATTTTATTCCTTTTATTTTAAAAACTAAAAAAAAAGTAATGGAAGTATGCAAGTCCTTCCATTACTTTTTTTTTAGTTTTTCACTCATTCATAACTTCAATACAATGTCATATTAAAACTTAGAAATTCTAATACTTTTTCATTTTGAGTGAAAAATAGATGAAAAAGTAACGAAATATGACAAAGGAGTTATGTGACAGTTGAACAAATATCATAGAGTGATAAATAATAATTTCCCAAAAAACAAAGAATTGAAGTAAGACAAAAGGTCAAACAATAAGGGCTCTTAATGCATTAATTATTAAAAAATATCAAGCATTACTCAATTTTACAGTTATTGCTTAAACTTTAAAAAGTGACTATTAAATGCCTAAACTTTTAATTTTTTTCAAATTTACCGCGACATTAGTATCACCGTTAACATTGCTGACGTGGAAAGCAATTTAATACATAAATTTAAACATGATTGATAACAACTAGATTTAATTACATGTTTGAGTTAATTAAACTAATTAAGTGAATCCTTAATTTAAAAAGCTAAAAGACAAGAATAAAAATTCAGAGTTTCATAAATTTTCTTACTCATTTTCTTCTAAGTAACATCTTTTCTTCGTTGTCTCACATTTAAATGCCATTTTCTTATTTAATATCAAGTGTCCATCACTAATGTCATGAAATCAAGGACATTTAAATGCCATTTTCTTATTTAATATCAAGTGTCCATCACTAATGTCATGAAATCAATGTCCTTGTCGGAGTAGGAAAGACTTGCAAAGAAGAGACTTAGAGGGAGAGATTATGGTTAGTGAGTGAGAGACACATAGTTAATGTTCTTAAACTTAACATGTTAAACACTTAGATTTACGGAAGCGAAGAGGATGCTTGGTCTTGATGGGTAGTGCTGCTTTAACTTCATTTTGCCATTTATGTCTTAGATATTGATAAAGTTAGAGTGCGGGGTGAGGAGGGAAAAAAGCGAAGCATCAAATGCCAAGTTGGTCTGGAGGATGGTCATTTGTTTGAAATTACCAGGATCATTAAAACAAAATGTTATCTTTATTTTTCCAATGGTGAAAGATCTTTCCTTTTCTTTGTTTATGTTCCTTTATGCCCGCTTCTTTTGATGGGTATATTTGCTAGTTGAAGATTATTAGTTGGGTTTTTGTTTAATTTGATTTGTTGATTGGATTTTAGTGAAAGGTGAGGTAAGTTGAACCTGAATTGAGGTTTATAGTTATAGAATGAGTGATAATGAAGAAGCTAATGGTAAAATTATGCAAATGATTCAGTCTTCATTTAGCTTTAAGCATTTATCATCTAGTATATCAAAGCAATCATTTTCATTGATGAACCAACTTGATATCCCATAATTAAGTCTCAAATAGGTGCTAAACATTTTGGTTAGAATCATGATGTTATAATAGGTAAATGAACAGTAATACCACCATCACACCCTAACTAGATCCCACCCATTTTGTTGTATTTTTAGATCTCGATGCCTAAGTCGGTGTATCAACAAATGGATTCACATAATTTCTACCCAGGATCTATTAATTTGTGATCTTTGTTGCAACATTCAACTTTCTTCTCTTTTGACTCATTGCCAACTTTAAGACCTTCAACTTTCAAGGATTCTTCTTCATCTACTACTTTAGAGTCCATGTCCATTTACGTGTATATGGAGGATAGAGATGCAAGTTCTCAAACTAAGTCTAAAGTGTAAAATGCAATCCAGCTATTATCAAACACGTTTAAATTTATTTGTTATCTCTTTTCATGTCAACAACATTAACTAAGATAATAATATCGGGCTAAATCTAAAAAATTGAAAATTTTAGTATTTAATTGTCAGTTTGAGTTATGATTGCAAATTGAGTAAAGTTTAAGTTTTTTTTTGTAGTTAACCCACGTATTTAACCCTATTTATTGTTTTGGAATACTTGTATTGAACAATTTGTAAGTTTTATGGAGATACTTTATAATTATTTAGATATTGTGTATAGTTAAAGTTATGGTATTGGAGTTTGTAAATTTGTGAGTGTTATGGAGACACTTTCTAATTATTTGAATATTGTGTATCGTTAAAGTTTTGGTATTAGGGTTGGTGCATTAAGATTGTGCATTATGATGATTTAGTTGTGATACTTGATGTACCTTGCAAACTCTGTGAAGGCATTTTGTCGTGTTTGAGATTTGTGAGGAGTGGTGATAGGTGAAGACATATCATTTAATGTTAGAATAGATGTATCATCTAGTGTTAGAGTAGGGTAAACATTATTGTGCTAATCAATTTATATCATCTCATATATATTCGAGCATATACAAAATGACGTGTTAGTTGGGATTTGTAACTATTGTGCTTGCTGTGCAATTTGAGATTGAGGATGTATGATATTAATTTCTTGACATATATTTTAGAGGAAATTATAATGTGTAGGCATAATTATGAGAATTGGATATAGCATTAATGTCTGTTTGGATGCGCTTATACCAGTAGAGCTTTTGTCAATAGATCTTTTTTTAGAAGAACTTTTTAAGAAACCAGTTGACTATTTGGCTGTCAATTAGAGAATGAGCTTTTTTGAAATAGCTTCATACAACATATTGTTTGATAACATAAAAATAAAAAGTATTTTTAATTTTAGCTATATTTTATTTTGTAATAAAAATTATTTATGCATATAAATATTATTTAAAGTATATTAAATAATATGCAAAGTATAATATATTAATTATTATATAATTTTAAGCCATATGAAACATAATTGAAAATATATCTAACCAGATATTTTATATGGATTATAACATAAGTAAAACTAATATAAAAAATAAATATTAAAACATATAAAAAAGTCAAATAATATTATATAACTCTAAAAATAAATGTGAAGATGAGTTTGTAGATATTATGGTAATTTTGTGTAAAACATAAAAATAAAAGAGATTAAAAAATAGGCTCATTAATTGATTTGAAAAATCTACCTAAAAGGCATTTTTTTAAAAACTAATTTAAACTTCTTAAAAACTTGTATTTTGGATATCAAAAAAGTCATATATATTAAAGACGTATTTTTATATATTACAGCTAAAGATTTATTTTTTTAAAAAATAGCTTTTGTGGTAGAAAAAAGTGCTTACTTAGTGTAGATATGTTTATTGCTTTATTATGATTTTTCTTAGTTTGCTTATATTATCTTATTTTTTTTAATTGTCAAATAAAAAATATAAAAAAGCATGTAAATGAAGATAAAAGTCGGGAGCTTTATCTAGTTGAATAACGGATCTCCAGTATACAAATAAATTATTTGTTTATTTAATTAGATTTCAAAGATTTGCATACTAAATTTGTCAACTATGATAAAGATATTCGCATTTGATGATGATAAAATCTAAATAATTAAATGTCCTATTAATTATTTAACAGGTATAATCAAATTTTGTTATTGGATGGTAGTCCAACACGTAAATTGACTTAAATTAGTGGTATAAAAAATAAATTATTTCGTGAAAACCCTACTCGTGTGATCTACTTTTTCATCTTTGATTATTGATTTGTCTACTTATATATCTCCGTGTGTAGATTTGTATAGTGACCTATTTGATAACACGTCAAATTAAATCTTACCAGCATTTAATATTCATTCATGGAGATCTCATTAGACATCAATTAGTAGACATCCTGTAATCGAAAATCAAAGTAGAACTAATTTATTTGCAGGATGATAAGATGTATTAAGCATGTGTATACTTATTAATCTCGATAACTATATTGCAAGATATGATGTTTACATTTTATGCAACAATAAGAAATTACATTGCTATGCAAATCATAGGTTGCTTTGATGACATTATTATTCTGGCCTTTCAAATGTTAAAAGTAATAAGACCAAATTGTGTCACAGGAATTGGGAAAGTGTCAATATCTCTTCTGCAAACGAGTCTTGATACTCACACACTCTACACTTGGAATCAAGAAAAATCCAAATTATCTTCTGGTGAAAGCAATTAAATATAGAAGACAAGATTGATGAGGCAGAGCATGGGAAGAGATAGGATTAAGATCTGAAGCTGATGACAAAAGAGAGAGCCTGCGGATTGGAGGGTTTGAGATTTAGAATTACAAGACGCATTGGTAACCGTAGCTGAATAAATGTGTGTGGTTAGGGTTGAAAGAGAGTCGACGAATGAGAGAAATCAAAAGCAAATGCGACTTTGGACTTTACCTTTTCTGTCCATCTCTCTCTTCGTAATCTTGCCAATATAATATTTGCCAGTGAACAAGTGTAACATTAACATTTATTCCATACGTGAGGCAACTGCCCTCTTTTCGCACCTATAAAAGCCCTACACATCTTCTGTTGAATACACAACATAGCAGATACATTAAGAGAACTACTATACAGGTTCCATACCCATGGACCAATTTCATATGCTCTTGTAACTAGTTAGAGGCTACTAGCATAAAAGAGTTTCGTTTTCGACTGGTGCAAATTTCCCTGATGTCATCGCCAAAATTGCAAGAGTAAGGGAGGTGACAGAAGAGAGTGAGCACACATGGTACTTTCTTGCATGTTTGGTTCGTGCTTGAAACTCTGCGTGCTCACTCTCTATCTGTCACCCCACAGCTCTCTCTCTCTCTCACGTACCTGATATATACTTATGTTTGAGTTTTGTAGCCTTCCGTATGTTCTACAGTAGAACAGGAGCATGATGTTAATTTTGTTTCAGTTATTACCACTGTTTGATGGTTTTGGCATCTTATACCCCAATCCTTGTCCACTAGTTCATTAGTTTCTCACCGTTTCACAGATTTCTTACACCAGTCGACACAGTTCGCACCTTTGCATAAATTAAACTTTTTTGGATCTGTCGCAAGAAAAAAACTTATCTTCATTAAGATGAGCCTTTGATTTCCCTTTCCGAAGCTGTTTGGAGTTGTTCAATCGCAGCTTATTGCTTTTGGATGTTTAAATCTGGGACTTCTGGTTGATCATTAATCAAATCTCTCCATTGTTGTCTATGAATTCTCCTAATTCCTTCACTGTTAGACGTAGGCTAATACAGAGAATTCTATAATTAAACAACTTGTTGGTCTATCTGCATGACCTGATAAAAGGACTAGAAGGTTATTTATTAACCATTAATTTCTGGTATCATTGACTCTAATGGAGGAATCATTTGCATGGACTATTAGAGCTAGTTTGGGTTCATTGTTATGCATGTAAGCATGTGATGAAATGATTTTTGGACTCGACCCAAAGGGAATTGTCATATGGGCATCGACGACATATATATATATGGAGTTTCAGTTTTTTGAAAATTTTCCCTTTGGATGCCATGGATGCAGTGGAGGAAACTATAAATATAATGTACTGGACTAATTCTTGGTAGTCAATTAAATATTGGTGTTTTTTACTTTGACCGGCAATCATGGAGATGGGTGCAGGTCTTTCACCCTTCTGTATGCAATCCTCGTTAACCATGGGCAAGGGACGAACGTTATTTTAAAAATCAGGTGTTTATAGATCTTATAGCTTCTAAAGTTCATCACTTTAACCATGGCTGGAGTCAAATTGCTTTCCATTATGTTTTTACTTGGCGCCTCAGCAGTAAGGAACTATCGTCATACTTTCCTTCCCCGGTGTCTTGTTAATTGTTGGAGTACAAATTTAGCAGGACGAAGAAATTTCTAGAGAAGCTTTATACTGATGCAATTGTGTCTGAACTGGTCCAAGACCAGTCCTACATTTTATATACATGTGATTGAAAATAAATTCCAAGTTCTAACGATTCATCAACTATTATGGTGATTTATTTTTTCATCTGGTTAACTGAGGTGCTGGTTTAGTTTGCTTTGGGATGTTTTGAACAACGCAAGATGGATCATTTTGCTAGAAAATCGGGATGTGGTCCTTAGCCGGAGATTTCTTTTTCACTATTTATGATATGACTTTTGCACAAGAATTTATTTTTGAGATAAGTCAACAACAAATCACCATAATTGTACAATTGTTTAGTCTTTAAAACATTTAAACAAATAAGTTGAGAAAACTCTATAATTAATGTAGAAAATGGTATGTTCGGGGAGCTAACTTTTGTAGAGTCTATGTCTATTTATATTAAGGATTAAATCTTCTATTAATTAATCATCAATTAGGTACCCATATGATTCAATATCTAATATTAATTATTAGTTGTTAAATTATATTTAATCTTAATTTTTCTCAAACTTTGCAATTATGTTCAATTTGATTAAGTTATCTTTTATTTATTTAACAATTCTTTACATATGGCCTATTGTTGTATTGTTTCTACTCATGTTTTTTTGTATCACAAAATATTACTCGTAACTTAAAGCAAGTGAGCATATTGTTTAATAATAATATAGTGGAGAATAGAATATTAACCCAACAAAGAAGTGATAGGAATTCAGTAAACTCTTGTACTATTCCTTAAATCAATTAAAATAAGAGGATTCATGTTGATATAATAATTAAATCTAAAACTGTAATTAAGCCTAAACGTAGAAAGAATAAACAACTACTAATGTAATCGAGAGTCAAAAACATATACAAATGTCATCTAGATAAGCATTCACCGTAGGATGATTGTTGTATATATAATTCAATTTATTAAGAATGTTTTATAATTTGAATTGACAAAATTTTCTAACATATGAAATTGTTCTCACTTAAGGTATAACTACATACTTTTAAGTTGATTAACCAACAATTTTAGTCGATTGAAACATCTAAGAACATATTAAGATTCATGAAATTTACGAAAACATTTAATCCTAACCCTTAATATTGAAGCCCTAGTCCACTCCTATACATGTTCTCTTAAATCACCTATACATTAATTAGGATTTGATCTAATCACCAACATAATAAAGTTAGCATTAAGAAGAATAAAACACATTTCTTAGAAATAAAAAGTACTTTACAAACCAGAATAAATCAGTTTATAATCAAAGGAAAATAATTTGGGTTCCTTTTTTATCTATGCAACAACTGGGGTATCTGTTGGGCCCCGATTCCTCTTTCCTATTAAATAAGCTTGTTTAATTATTTTGGGGTTTAGTTTGCCAAATTCCTTTTGATTAGAATATTTTGAGGTGTTAGTACTTAAGTTAATGAAAATTTTAAATGAAAGGATTTAGTTTAAATTAGAGTTTTAAATGTTGTTAGTAATAAAATGAATAAGATGATATGGGGGTAATTTAGGAAGTTTACTTATATTTTAAAAGTTCAAGGCTAAGAAGGAGGGGTATTTTAGTCTTTTTAATATCATTAAAGGAAGAAGGAAAGAAACAAGAGAGGAGTGGTCGTTGGTGTAAGGGAAGCTACGAAATTTTCATGT
>JANZLF010000008.1:30138429-30150789 GCA_026546835.1 Erythroxylum foetidum | reverse complement strand
GAAACTCAAACGAGTATTTCAACTTGGTAAAATCATTTGAAATCCATTTGATAAACAATTCATAAACATTCTAAAAGAAATTGATTCAATCATTTGCAAATCAATGGCTTATAAAAATCAACATTTATAATTAACTTATAATTTGAGAAATAAACACATTACCCACCTCATATCCATGCCATAAGCTTGATCCAATCCTCACATTGCTCTTTCCTTCACTCTTTCTTCCCATATAAAGTTACCTAAGCCATAAACATCCCAATCCAATATCATACTCATTATATTTCTCAAAATTGATTTCATAAACATCAAACACATACTAAATTTATGATAGCTAAACCAAAAACTTCAAAATTCTCCAACTCATACGATTGGGTATAACCCTTAATACTTTTAATTCAAAATCAACCATTTATTAAGGCCTAAACATCAAAAATGAACTTATAACTAACAAACTCACACCCATTTCAAGTAATCTAAACCAGAAATTTACTTAAAACTCAAAAATCAACATTTAACTCTTACCTTTTTCTCCTAAATTTCGAAATTTCCTCTTGGCTTGGAGTAAATCTCTTCTCCTTCCCTATTTTCCTTCAAGAATCCATGGAAAAGAGAAGCTTGAGAGGTTAGAAACCCACCTCTTCTTCCTCCTTCTTCTTCTCCCTCACGAACTCTCCCTCTCTTCTCTTCCTCTTTCTTCTTTCTTTTCTTCTTCTGGAATTTTCGACCCTCTTCCTCTCCTTCACGACCATGCTCCTCTTTTAAATGCCAAGTCATTAAAAATGGGGTGAAAAGATCCATTTGCCCCTCCTCCAAAGCCTATTAACTTTACTCTTTAAGTTAACTTCCAAAACTGCTCCTGAATATTTCTTTAAGTCACGCTCACTTACGGACATGATTCGCAGTATCCATTTGTGGGAATTTTTCAAAATTTCCTTCTAGTAAAATGTTCCTCTATGTCTTAATTTCAAAACGCCTCAAAAATCATCTAATTCGGAGCTCTATATCAAAAGTTATAGTCCAAACATGTCAGACATATCATTTTACTAACACAGTTTTGAAAATTCACTTCCTTCCACAATTAAACATTCTTAAAGGCTAAATTGAAATTTCTTTTCTTCATAACAATTGTAGCCCTATGTCTTAATTTTATTTCACCTCAAACCTCGCTTCAATCAGATCTCCATAGATCCCTAATTTTGCAAAATACTGAACTATGTTCATAAACTTTCATGTCTCACTTTGATTCAAATAATCTACCTCAATTAAATCTCGAAAATTTATAATTTTCACATAATCATGAACTTCATTGTTTTAGGAGTCCAACGCTTTGAAAACCAATTCATTCGGATGTCGGACGGAAAAGATATAAGCAAATGATTTGATAGGGTCGGATGAGGAAGGAAAAGAGCAAGCTCAGAATGAGACCAAACATTCTGATTATCATATGATTCAATCAAACTTTTCCAATTCAAATCCAATTGATACAAATTTTTGTGGAGAGAATGATACATATGTTAGGAATTCAATGCTTAAACAATCGCCTCAATCCGAGGTCGGATGAGTGAGTTATGATCAAAACAACTCAACATGTTCAAAACAGAAATTGATTTGAAACTCTTTTGGCGCAAATGACATAACTTTCTCTACAAATATCCAAATGAATTCTTTCTAGTTCTATTTGAAAGATAAGATCAAGATATACAACTCGTATTATAGGCCTCAAAATGAGATTCGGCCTCAAAACTGGTGAAAATCGCATTTTGGCCAAGGTGACCCGTAGATGTCCGTTAAACGGACATGCATGTCCGTTTAACGGACACATACGGCCAAAAGTGTGCCAATTCGTCCGAGAAAGTTCATTTAACGGACACCTATGTCCGTTTAACGGACATACACATAGAAAAGGGTCCTTTTTACTCATAGCTGTCCGTTAAACGGACTCCCATGTCCGTTTAACGGACATGCAAATTTCTAAAACTTTTTCAATCTTTTTCCTATGCTTCTCTCATTCAAACTAACATCATATACTCTTATAATCTTCACATATTTCCTTATTCATAGGCCTAAACACTTCATATCAATGCAAGCAACAACTTCAATTCATGAAATTCTCAAAATCTCAACTAAATTGGTGAATCAAAACCACAATTCTCAAACATGTATCAAAGCTGTCACTAACATCAAACTCAAATAACATCATAACTTGTATCAACTATAACTCTTAATTCTGATCTCGAAAACATGCATAATTATTCTCATTGGAAAGATGCAAGAATAAGCTACAACTTCAAAGAAGGCTACTTTGGCTAATTCTATGTCAATCATTCCTTAATTTCCCTTAAATCAGCATATACATTTAACACTCATCCTAACTTCACTTTTTTAAATTGCACATCATTATAACAATGCAACTATCATTTGGAAATCATCCAAATCTCAGCCTCAAATCATATGATTTCCTACACTCCATATCATCTTGTCATCTTGCTTTTCCATAATACCTTACATAGCTAAATCATGATTCATGCTTAAGGCTTCTCGGCCCATCATCATACACAAATCACATTACCTTATCTATAACACAAATCATATTCAAAACACTCATTTAATTTCATTTATTATTTCTAAATTTCGCTTCAAGGTTCGGGGTCCAACAACGCTAGCAATATTAATTCAAGGATAATTAAAAACACATAATTGAATCTCAATGAAACCAAAGAATGAATTAGGCTAAAATAAAATCACTATAAGGTCTATTCCAGGGTTCGTAATTTAAGTACTAACAAATGTTTAGTTAATAATCATAACACCGAGGCCATAGGAAAGCAGAAAACTAAAAGAGCCATGATGAGATTCCCTTTAATCTTTATGAAATCCACTTTATATTGATGAAAATCCACCCTAAATATGTTTTCTTATTTGTTCTTTGTTTTTCTATCATTTTAGGCCTTCAATATATGTTTTTTGAGCCTCTTATGGACCACTTTTTACTTCCCCCCATTTATCTCTTCGTTTTACATATTTATAACTCAAATTTAAGGCTTTTGGACTGGACACAGTCAGTCACTCACGCAACTGTGTGCATGACTATGTCCCTCAATCTTGACTTAATCTTTGGAAATTGCAAAGAAACACAATCTTACAGAACTATATAAGCACCCACACAGTCGTATAAACTCACATGGATAACAATATGGTCATGTAGACTTACACGAGCACTCACCAAAATAGCTTCAATTTTTTGTTTTCTATCTCAATTTTGCCTTAATTGTTCTCCTTTCTATCCATGAAGGAAAATAGGACCAAAAAATACAATAGAAACAAGATAAGTACTAAAAATAGTAGGAAGCAATCAAATAAACAAACAAAATGCATTAAACATAAGTTTAAAAATATAGTTTGATTAGCATTTATCAGTTAATTAGTCACTAAATAACTGTAATTAAATATAATCAATTATTTAGCTACAATTTAAGAAAAGTAAAATGAAATTGTTCAAGATCGAAAACAATTTAATTTAATATGATGTAATATAATATTAATTGGATCTAATAAAATTTGTATGGAAAAAGTTGAAACTACCTAGATAAGATTGGATGTAATTAAATCCTATTGACTATTAATCCTTAATAGACAGCAAAATAACCTAAAATGGATCTAATAAAGTGCAATTGGATATGTAACCAAGTTAATAGGATGCAAATAAATACACTTGAATGAAGCTAAACCTAATTGGATGTATTCCAACCATATTTAGACTTAAATTAAACTTAACTGGTGTAATTAAGCATAATTTGAAACTATTTTGATGTAATTAAGCATAATTAGATGCAAATAGGCATAAATTAAGGTTTTTAAAAAGTTATTCAATATAATGGGATGCCTTTAAAACTTTTATCTCTAATCTAATATACCTTACTCTAAACTTAAAATAAATAAATTTATAATGAACTTGAACATGAATTAGGCTAATGTTAACCTAAAATAATTTAAATTTTATTAACTAAACTTGATTGGCCTACTTTGTGATAGTCAATATTATAACAAATGCAAGTGCATGACGTAGTTGTAGCTAGTACTGACAAGTACAGGTTGATCCCACGAAGACTATGAATACTAGTAATTACCCTTCCCATATTATCTAGCCTAAGGATTGATTTTATATTTTTAATTAAAAGAAACTAAAATTAAAGCAAATAAAATAAAATAGGAAACAATAATGAACATAGATATAGTGGAAGTAACTTAGGAAGCTATCATTATCAGAAATTAGTATCTAGGTTCGAACCCCCTTAAACTTTTAACAGATTGATCTTTTATCATGCAGTTGTTTTATTGATATATTAGACCATGAAGACTCCTATGGGATGCTAATTACTGACCTTGAGTCTACTAACAACTAATCTTAAGATCTCTAACCAAACTACTCAGGTTAAATGTTATAGGAATGTGTTATCGATTTATGAGTCCCTTTATTAGGATTGATCCTAATTTGGAAGACTTATGTCATCCTATCTCTAGGGTTGCAATCAACTCCTTCTAATTATGGTAGATCTATTCATTATAGGATTTCTCAATCTCTATGTATGAAATCATATTATAATCTAATATTCTTGGGTTAGTAAAACATAAATAAAATGCATAATCATATTACAATATATCAAATAACTAATTACATTAATAAAATAATAAAATAATATCAAAGTATTAATATAAAGTTCATCTAACCTAAATACTATTTGGACATTTAGTTGCACATGATCAAATACAAAATCAAAAAATCATAAACAGAAATACGAATTGAAAACAATGGGTTCATAATTCTAAATATCTCTGATTGTCTTCTATTGAATGTTCTTGCGATGTAAAGGCTTGATCTTGTATTTCGATGGATCTTTCAATTATTTCTTTGTTTTTTCCACTTCTTTGGACCAAAATCACAACTAGAGAATGAGCTCCACAACTAGAATCGCCTCCCCACATCTGCTCTACAACTCCGTACCAACTACCCTCTCTTTTACACCCCAAAATGTCTCTTTATAATGAAATTTGGGTTCTGGGTGTTGGATCGAAAATATAAGCATACTAGATTTGGCGAAATGGTAGATTTTAAAAACTTTTTCCGAAATCAAAATGCAACAAAAGCATAACAACCAAATCAACATGTTTAATCCATACATGATACGATATTAGAAAAATAAGTAACATAAAAGATGATAGAAATTTTACCGACTCCTTAGCTACAAATTTGACTTCTTACTATCATATCCTCTCCTTGCTATTATATCCTCTCATTGCTATTGTATCCTCAACCAATCCAATCTACCACTTGTTCTCCTTAGACAACTTGGTTAGCAAGATCCTTTGGTAGAAAAGGAGAAAAAATATTTCACCTTACTTGAAAGAACTAAAACTAAGAGACACTCTCTTTGCTAATTTCGGTAAAGGAAGAAGGAGAGTAGCATTCCAACCAATGCCCCACCTCTTTCTCTTTCTCAAAATCAAAGAGAGAGAGAGAGATAGATGAGACCTTCTCATTTGTTTAATATGGCTAGATTAAAAAACAAAAAACCAAAAACAAGAAACTCATTTTTATTTAACAAATGAAAGAAGGGAAAAAGAACATCAAATGCATTACTCCCTTCTATAATCAAAAGAATGAAAGAAGGGAGAAAGTCTAACACTATTATCAATACATAAAAATCCTAAATCCAATACTATTACTAAGGATTAGACTCTAAATTTGATATTAGTATTTTTTTATCTATCTATTTTAGTCTACACAATTTGCAATAATAATACCATCAACAATAGCTATACTAATAATATTATTAAGGTTATTATCACCGTTGTTATCAAATGGAGTTTCATGTGTAAGATCTATCAAAAAACTTTCTCAAACTAGGATAGGAATATCAAGATTATATTATTCATGTCCCTTTAACAAATTAACTAATCTTAAACAACTTTAATTTAGATGTATATATCTCAAACTATCTAAACTTAAACTCAAGAACACTAAAATGAGATTAGTAACATTTTTAATCTAAAGTCATCATCCATCTCCCATATTTATCTAAACCTAACAAATTCATATCTCTATTGTCAGTGTTTTAACTCTCTCTCTCTCTCCTTTAGAGTTTAAATTTATTAAAGTTTGGATTGTTTATCTTCCATTGCCTTCATATTCCATATAAAATAAAAATAGAAGAATACACTTTTTGATAATGTAAATCACTTTGAAAAGGTACAACAACAAAGAACCAACACGGTTTGGTATGAAACCCACCCCATGTGCTTGAGATTCAATCTAACAACTTCATTACCAATATTAAAATCACACAACTTAAGAATAACATCTTATTACATTTAAAATTTAACAAAATTATCTTATATGAGGAGAAATGATAATAAGTCACACATATAATTTCAAATAAAGATTAAAAAATTATTTAAATAAAAATTGATTTATTCATGAAGTTTAAAAATTAAAAATAAATAAATATTAATTCAGATTAACTTATGTATACTAGAGTTTTAATTAGCTTACAATTAAAATAATGTCTTATTATAGTTTAATAGAAAAATTCCCTTATGGCCAAAAAATTGGTTTTGAAAAATAAAAAAGAATACTTCATTTGGACCGGAGAGGAAGCTTAATAAAACCCTATCAAAGGACAATACGACCGATTACTCCAATACGGCAACCCTAATATAATGTGGAAAGTAGATTGGCAGGAAAACGACCCCAATGATGAATGGAACAATGATAGGATTTTATCAAATTAAAATGATTCATTGAACGATAAGAGAGAGAGAGAGCCCGTGTCGTAGAAAGTGGCTATGCTTTAATTCGCAAAGGCAAATGCGTAAGGACAGAATATATATCACTTCCCTATAATAGATCTGTCTTTTTCCTTTAGCTACCTGAAAGCTTTTCTGAGCAAGTAATTTTAATTGTTTTGTTGGAATAAATGAACCTTTGTAATTATATGTTCCATTATGACGAGACAATCGCCACTTTCCGCCGTTTACTGCAATCATATCTCTTTTTTAATTGTTACAGGTTCTTTACGTAATGTGCTGATAGACCAGAACCAAGAAACCGTTAGAGAGCTACGAAAGAGGAGCATAAAGCAACAGTAATAATGACCTCATCGCTAGCTGTGTTCTCTGCTCAAGCCATCGAAACAGGAATGAAACTTATATGATTGATTCTGCTCGCTTTTCATTTTGCACTGCCTACTCATTCCACACAAAAGAGAACATGAGATCAGAATGATTGCGAGAAGGCTTATGGCGTTATTTTTATGAGAATTTCCATATTCTCAAAATAAATAAATTTGTAAATTCTATTAATCGAAACCAATTTTTTGATATTCTAATTATTTTATTTTCAATTTAAGTTTTAATTTTATGGTCTTAAAAGATAATAAATTATAACTAATATTAAGTCAAATTTAATTCGAAAATCTTAATCTGAAGTTTGGAATTCACATGCATAATTTTAATTGATAATCAACAATCAAAAAATGTTTTGTTTTTTTCATGGTACAGTGGGATACAAAGACTCCTTGTGCTTTTGTTCGGACTATTAAAACTTTTAGATTTTTTACTCATTAAAATCTATGTATAAATAAGTACCTTAAATTTTTTCTATTCAATTACTTTTGTTTTAGGAAAATAGTTATAGGTATTTTTTGCTATTGTGACACCAAAAGTTATTATTCCTCCTTTTTATAAAAAATCATTTATTTTGGATTTAATTTTCCCACAAAATTATTATTCTTAATTTTATCTAATTTAAAAAGTTTAATAATCAATTATTTTTATTTAAAGGAAATTATTATTTTAAATTTTTATTAATTCTATCAATTAATACTTATAAATAATTAATTACTTTTGATACATACAAAAGATATATATAAAGCGACAGTTAGAGACAAATAAAAGTTTATGATTGGTATTACTATTCATGAGTACAATTGTATCGTGTTATTTATGTAATTTTTTAAAATTTATAATATTACTTTTACAAAATGAGTGAAAATGATTGTATAATATTTTAAAATGTAAAATAGGTTGAGTTGTGTTGGGAAAAAGATTAAACACATAATTGTGTACACATGCAAATGGAAGCTACAAGATAATTCTTTTTCTCTCCTACGAAAAATAATATAGGCTCCACAAATATACCAGACAATGATCAACATATAAGTAGAAATATAAACAATATGCACTAGAATTTTAAATGTGAAAAACCTCCGGTGTTAGAAAAATTATATGACCTAGTCCAGTAAAACAATCACCACTATTCTAAAAATAATGGATACACCAATCTTTAGTCCTAAAAAATTTAGGAATCAACGACCTAAAAAACGCCAATAGTGGTAGTTAATAACACAATAAAGCCTTATAAAGGAATCTCAACTTGAGCAATAAGAGGATAGAACAACAAATTACTTACACTAAATTTGAGCTTGCACAATAAAAACTAAAATACTAAAATTTTAGTTCAAATGGAGACCATTTAATCCTTCAAATCTCTTACTAAAGAGATATTTTTCCTCTCTTTTTTTTATCACTACAACTTTCCTTGCTTTTGGTTTTCTTTCTTATTCCCTGACTCCTACTTCTGTCTCTTTTTATTTTATTTTATTTTAACATATGTGTATGGTGGGCCTACTTGAGAAGTAACTCACCTAACAAATCTCCCCTTCATGACTCAAGTGGGGCTATACTCATCCAAACTCGCTTCCTTCTTACAAATGGTAAACTTCTCTATAGGTAAGGTCTTTTGTCATCATATCATAGCCATTTTTATGTATATAGATCTTTTCTAATGAAAGTTGCTTCACCTATAACACTTCTCTAATCTAATGATATTGTACTTTAATGTTCTTTGACCTTAAGTTAAGGGTGAATTCTTACTAAGATGAATGACACTCTGCATATCACATTGCAACATAGATTTCTCTTGACTGAGGCCTAAATCTTGTAGGTAACTCTTGTAGGAATTTATGAATCCATCAGAGCTCTTTCCCTACTTTTTTAATAGCAATATATTCAGCCTCTGTGGAAGATAATGCAACACACTTTTGTGATTTGGATAGCAATGATGCAGCTCCACCTATAAAAGTCATTAACTATGCAGAACTATAATTTCTAGAATCCATACCAATCATATCAACATCTGTGTAGTCATCTAACAAAGATTTACCAATAACAAAAAAATAAACAAAATCTAGAAGTACCCTTGAGATATTGAGTATCCATTTTACTACTTGTCAGTGTTCTTTACCAGGATTAGAGAGAAATTGACTAACAATACCAACTGCATGAGCAATATTTGACTCTATGCATACCATCATGTACATCAGACTACCCAGATGCAAAGTGAACTTTCTCTATTTCTTCTTTGTCTTTCTCATTTGCAGGACATTGCTTTAAACTTAACTTAAATTAACCTACAAGTGGAGTGTTAGCTGGATTGGAGTTACCCATATTAAACTTCTCCAATACCTTCTCAATATACTTTTGTTGGGATAACCATAGCTTTCCATTCTTTTTATCACGAGTAATTCTTATGCCAAGAATTTTCTTTGCATCACCCAAATCCTTCATAGTAAAGGATTTGTTTAACTCCCTTATGAGATTTCCAATTTTCTTTTTGTCAAGACCAATAATCATCATCTCTTTTGTATATAACAATAGAATAATAAATTCACCATTAGAGAATTTCTTAACAAATGTGAAACGATATAGAAGAAGTTCGGTATACCCATGATCAATTATGAAAGAGCTATATTTTATGTATCATTACATAGGAGCTTGCTTAAGACCATACAAACTCTTGTTCATCTGCAAACAAGATTTTCTTTACGTTTTACTATAAAGCCCTTAAACTAATCCATATAATGTTTTCCTCTTAATCACCATAAAGGAATGTTATCTCACTTCAAGTTACTCATTCTCTAAACTTAAGATGGCTATTAGTGGAAGCACAACTTGCATTGAAGATATCTTGACCACGGGTAAAGAAATCTCTTCAAAATCAATCCCCCTTTTTTAATTAAAACATTTCACAACTAACCTTGCCTTGTACTATGTTTGGAGTTATTCTCCTTTGTTTTTGAATTGAACACCTATTTGTTCTTAAGTGCTCTCTCCTATAGCAACTTTACTAGCTTAAATAAGTGGTTCTCATGTAAAGACTACATCTTTCTTACATAGCATTGGCATGCAACACGTCATAACGCTAGTAAAAATAAACTAGACATACTACTATAGTAGTGGTGAGTCTAGGTCAATCCTACAAAGAGTGATCGGTCAGCTTTTGAGAAGAAATTTATTGGTGTTTAGGTTTAGGGGTTTTGATTTAATAACAAAATCAAACGAAACTAAACTGACAAAAGCAAATTAAAGAGAACATACAAAATTGATGAAAGTGGTGAATTCATTAGCGACCTGATTCTTTAGCTCAATCTCGGCCTACACCCAATTAAACTTATTTTATTGAATTGTTGTCTTCATATCTCTATTTGAACTATTGTTCATAGATTAACAACAAACTCTGTTAATCCTGATTTTTTCTTAGGTCAAGTTAACTAAGAGAGCTCATCAATTAACCCTTGCTATCAGATAACCTAAAGGATGCTTTCTAGATTTAATTAGACAACTACCTTACGAATGAGAAAAATAGACCAATCTAAGTAATAATCACATAGACTCATATTATTTAACCTAGGTTATGTTATCTCTAATGATTATGAATCATTAGTTGTTACAAATAAAATTAATCATAACAATTACAAATTACATTGAATATTCTAGCAATGGATTTGTAATAAAATGATCTAGTGAATGCATTCAAACCATCTTTTTATAATACCCAAATCTATACACAGGATAACATAAAAAATTTCTAAAGAGAGAAAGAAAACAACAAATACAAGGAAAGAGTGATTAATTGGGTCATGATGTCAATATCCCCGCTAAATCAACATTGGGAAGCTACCCTTCCATGGGTATCTCACAGTTAAGGGGTTTGCCCCTTTTTCTCATCTCTCCTAAAGCTCCTTTTCTATTTTTCTCCCAGCCAAAAACCCTCTAATCTTTCAAAAAAAAATCCTCATCATCACTTGTCTCAATTTATATTAAAGATGTAAGGTTAAATGGGTTGAGGTGTCCCTCTCACAGTGTTGCATACTGTCACACCTGTGACTTAACATAGCATGGGCGAGAGAGTGACTCACGCCCATACATGTATATTGCACAGTTGTGAGTTTTAATTTGGCATGGTTGTAAATTAATGCTCACAGCCATGTTAAATTAATATGGCTTGAGCGATTCTTAATCCTTTTCCATTTATCTTTCTCTAACTGAAGTACAGCCTTCCACCATCCATCATCCAACCATTACTCACCACATTTCTCTTATAATAAAATATCAGGTTATTATTAAATGGAAAAGTGGTGACCATGCAAATCCATGCATAGCTGTGAGTGATAGTTAACGACTTTGCATTTTATTTCCAGCTTTGGTTGTGAGTAACATAACTTGGTTCTTCTTCTTTTTGTTTTCATTTTCTTGTCTTCTTCTTATTTTTTAATTCATCTTCTTATTACTCCATAAAGACAAAGGATTGTGAATCTTTAGAAATCAGCTTAAATGTAGAGCTTTCGACTCATTTTAACTTTTTCACTTTCGAATTGTACCTAGAACCACATATAAATTAAAGTGAGTATCTGAAGCAATATTATATCATTAATCACTAATTGTAATGGAGTAAATTTATAATCAATTAAGCACATATCAAGCATTTAACCACTTATCTTTATGATCCTATGAGATAGCCTTCTTACACCTTTTTGGCTTTCCCATATAAGTCAACAACATATGTGGAGTACATCTCTATAAAGGATGATACTATCTAGTAGATCTTCTCAATTGAGGTTCAACTGGTGGTGACGGTTCTAGTGGAACTATTTAACAGGCATATCAGTATTGGTATATAGTGCAGGCTTATTTTCTTTATTCTCACCATTAACGTGAAGTGAATCACGCGTTAATACAGCACTTTAGAAAACAATAATAGAATGCACGAGAAGGGGGGTTGAATTGTGTATTCCCCTTTTTATAACTCTTTTTGGAACTATTTGTTAACGATAAATTTCTTTACAGAATTTTTATATATTCTGATTAGTCAAACTTTTCTATGCTATGTATACGAAAAATAAGCAATGATAAAATTTGAGACTAATATAGAGATAGAGAGTAGGAGTGGTAGACGCGCAGATTTATCCTGGTTCACCCCAAACCGTGGGCTACGTCCAGTCCTCAGAGTTTCTTCTGAGA
>JANZLF010000008.1:29989036-30000426 GCA_026546835.1 Erythroxylum foetidum | reverse complement strand
CCCCAGTTGGACTGGACCTTAGCATTTATATTCTAATTAATTAATTAAGTAATTAATTAATTAATTATTATATATATTAGCCCATGTGCACGTTGGAATGGGAGAAGTGGATAAGATTAATTGACTTTTCAAAGTTAATTAATTAAACCATTAAAGAATGAATGGCCTTAAAGCCTCCACTTGTCCTAATCTCATGGTTGGTTTTTAATTAGTTAAAAACACATGTATTAGGGCTTGAAAGGAATGAAAATCGACGGTAGCCATAAGGAAAGGAAGAGCAAAATTTCTTAAGGGTTAAGGAAAAGCTTGGAAAAGGGTTTTTCACATTCTTCTTCTTCCTAAGGCAATCATCGGATTCTCTCTTCTCCAACAAGGATTCCAACGTCTCCTCAAGCTCTCCAGGACAGAGGTAGGCTCTAGCAGGCTTTATTCTGTTCTAGCTATTCCCGGGTCAAAGGTGTTTGATCCGGTTAGGTTTTCTGATCTCTGCGTGGATACCTTTAGAGATAGTCTCTATTGGCTATTCAAGTTTGAGTTTTCATACCGACACCGAGATCCTGGGTTTCGGAAAGGTCCCGGGAATAAAAAATTTTTGTTTCCGCTGCTGGAACATGTGATGTTCCTCCTGAGATTTTCCTACACATACAAATTGAACAAATGGGCATATAGAGTGTGAAAAATTGAACTAGACGAAAGGCCAGAGGATATCAGACGAAAGGCTTCATTCTAAGACTTATTTAGGAACAAATGGGCATAACTTTTTTCAGAGATATCAAATCTAGGTCATTCTTAGATGGTTCGAAAGAGGAGTTACATATATACAATTTTATGAAGTCACTGAAGCAAGATTTTGTCATCTAGAGGGTCAAAATTGAAAGAGACAAAAAACCAGAAGATACCAGACAAAAGGCCAGAAGAAAGGCCTCAGTCTAAGACCTATTTTGGATCAAATCTATATATCGTTCTCTAAAGATATCGGATCAAGGTGATTCTTGATATTTTAGAAGAGGACTTATAGATCTACAACTTTCATATAGACATTGAAGCAAGATTTTGTTAGCTAAAGGGAAAAAAATGAACTTGGCTAAAGGTCAAATGATGTCAAATGAAAGGCTTTTGTCTAAGACCTATTTTGGAACAAATAGGCATAACTTTCTCTAGTGATACTAGATCAAATCCATTCTTAGACGGTTTGAAAGAGGACTTATATATCCACACCTTTCATTAAGGAAATAAAGATAGATTTTATCATATAGAGAGTGAAAAAGTAAACCAAACAAAAGTTCAAACAATACCGGACGAAAGGCTTTAGTCTAAGACCTATTTTGGATCAAGTTGCCTAACTTTCTCTAGAGAAATTGCATCAAGGTCATTCTTGGACAGTTTGAAATAGGACTTATAGATGTACACCTTTCATGAAGGCACCAAAGAGAGATTTTTTCATCTAGAGGGCGCAAATTGAGCTAGACAAAAGGCTAGACATTACAGGGCAAAAGGTCATATGAAACGCTTCAATCTAAGACTTATTTTAGAACAAATGGGCAAAACTTTCTCTAGAGATATCGGATCAAGGTCATTCTTAGATGGTTTGAAAAAGGACTTATATATCTACAATGTTCATGAAGAACCAAAGCGAGATTTTATCATCTAAGGGTCCAAAATTGAACCAGATGGAAGACCTAATGATACTAGATGAAAGGTTTTAAGAAAGGCTTCAATCTAAGACCTATTTCGGAACAAATGGGCATAAATTTCTCTAAAGATATCATATAAAGGTCATTCTTAGATGTTTTGAAAGAGGACTACAGGTTTCATGAAGAAACTGAAGCAATATTTTGTCATGTAAAGGGTCAAAATAGAACCAGGTGAAGGTCAGACAAAAGACTTCAGTCTAAGACCTATTTTGGAACAAATAGGCATAACTTTCTCTAGTGATATCAGATCAAGGTTATTCTTAGACGGTTTGAAAGAGATTTACAAATCCATAACTTTTTTCAAAAGAGCAAAGTTAGATTTTGTCATATAGAGGGTTGAATTTGAACAAGAAGAAAGGCTAGATGATACCAGACGAAAGGTCGAAGGAAAGGCTTCAGTCTAAGACCTATTTTAGAACAAATGGGAATAACTTTCTCTAGAGATGACAAATCAATGGCATTCTTCGACAGTTTTAAAAAGAACTTATACACATACAATCACGAAGACACTAAAGTGAGATTTTATCATTTAGATGGTAAAAACTGAACCAGAAAAAAGACCAAAAGATACCAGATGAAAGGTCAGATGAAAGGCTTCAATATAAGACCTATTTTGGAACAAATGTGTATAACTTTCCCTAGAGATATCGGATCAAGGTCATTCTTAGGTGGTTTGAAAGAGGACTTCTAGATATACAATGTTCATGAAGACATAGAGTTGATATTTTGTCATCTAGAGGGTCAAAATGGAATTATACCAAATATCAGATGATACCAAACAGAAGGTTGAACGAAAGGCTTCAGTATAAGACCTATTTTGGAACAAATATGAATAACTTTCTCTAGAGATATGGGATCAAGGTCATTCTTGGACGGTTTGAATGAGGCTTGTATATTTACAACTTTTATGAAGGCACTAAAGTAGGATTTTGTCATCTAAAAGGTCAAAATGGAACTAGACAAAAGACAAGATGATGCTAGACAAAAGGCCAAACGAAAAGCTTCAGTCTAAGACCTATTTTGGAGAAAATGGGAATAACTTTCTCAAGACATATCGAATCAAGGTCATTCTTAAATGGTTTGAAAGAGGCTTATAGATTTACAACTTTTATGAAGACACTGAAGCAAGATTTTTTCATCTAGAGGATCAAAATTAAACCAGACTAAAGGCCAAATGATACCAAATGAAAGGTCAAACAAAAAGCTTTAGTCTGAGACCTATTTTGGAAAAAATGAGCATAACTTTCTCTAGAGATATCGGATAAAAGTCATTCATGACAGTTTAAAAGAGGACTTATAGATATATAACTTTCATGAAGACATCGAAGCAAGATTTTGTCATCTAGAGGGTCAAAATTGAACCCAACAATACTAGACAAAAAGCTTCAATCAAAGACCTATTTTGGAAAAAAATAGGCATAACTTTCTCTAGTGGAATCAAATCAAGGTCATTCTTAGATGATTTTAAAGAAGACTTATAGGTCCATAACTTTCATGAAGACACCAAAGTTAGATTTTGTCATAAAGGGTTAAAATTGAATAAGAAGAAAGGTCAGACGATACTGGACAAAAAGTCAGATGAAAGGCTTTGGTCTAACACATAATTTAGAACAAATAGGCATAACATTCTTTAGAGATCATGGATCAAGGGTATTCTTGGATAGTTTTAAAGAGGACTTATACATATACAACTTTCATGAAGACACTAAAGTGAGATTTTTGTCATCTAGATGGTGAAAATTGAACCAAAAAAAAAGACTAGATGACACAGACTAAAGGTCAGACGAAAGCCTTCAGTCTAAGTCCTATTTTGAAACAAATGTGTATAATTTTCCCTATCAATATCGGATCAAAGTCATTCTTAGGTGGTTTGAAATAGGACTTCTAGATCTACAATTTCTATGAAGACATAAAAGTGAAATGTTGTCATCTAAAGGGTCAAAATGGAACTAGACGAAAGACAAGATGATACCAGACAAAAGGCCAAACGAAAGGCTTCAACCTAAGATCTATTTTGGAACAAATGGGAATAATTTTCTCTAGAGATATTGAATTTAGGTCATTCTTGGATGGTTTAAAAAAAAGATTATAGATTTACAACTTTTATGAAGACACTAAAGTAAGATTTTGTCTTCTAGAGGGTCAAAATTAAGCCAGACAAAAGGCCAAATGATACCAGATGAAAGGTCAAACGCAAGGCTTCAATCTGAGACCTATTTTGGAAGAAATGATCGTAACTTTATCTAGAGATATTGGATAAAGGTAATTCATGATGGTTTGGAAAAGGACTTATTACAAATTTCATGAAGACACAAAGCAAGATTTTGTCATGTAGAGGGTCAAAATTAAACCAAACAATACCTGAAGAAAGGCTTTAGTCTAAGTTCTTTTTTGGAAGAAATAGGCATAACTTTCTCTAGTGGTGTCAAATCAAGGTCATTCTTAAACGGTTTGAAAGATAACTTATAGGTCCACAAATTTTATGAAGACATCAAAGTTAGATTTTGTCATAAAAGGTTAAAATTGAATAAGACAAAAGGCCAGATGATACCAGATGAAAGGTCAGACGAAAAGCTTAAATCTAAGACCTATTTTAGAATAAATGGCCATAACTTTCTCTAGAGATATCAGACCAAGGTTATTCTCAGATAGTCTGAAAGAAAACTTATACATCTACAACTTTCACGAAGACAATAAAGTGAGATTTTGCCATCTAAATTGTCAAAATTGAACCAAAATAAAAACCAGATGATACAAGACAAAAGGTTTCAGTCTAAGACCTATTTTAGAACAAATGTGTTTAACTTTCCTTAGAGGTATACAACTTAAGCTGTTTGAAAGAAGACTTATAGATCTACAACTTTATTGCAAATATAGAAGTGATATTTTGTCATCTAGAGGGTCAAAAAGCAGCTAGACCAAAAGTTAGATGATACCAAACAAAAGGTCAAATGAAAGGCTTCAGTCTAAGACCTATTTTGGAACAAGGGGGCATAACTTTCTCTAGAGATATCGGATCAAGACATTCTTGGATGTTTTTAAAAAGGCTTATAGATTTACAACTATCATGAAAATACTAAAGCAAGATTTTTTCGTCCAGAGGGTCAAAACTAAACCAGACAAGAGGCCAAATAATACCAGACGAGAGGTCAAACGAAAGGCTTCAATCTAAGACCCATTTTAGAACAAATGGGCATAACTTTCTCTAAAGATATCAGATCAAGATCATTCTTGATGGTTTAAAAGACAACTTATAGATCTATAACTTTTATTTAGTAAGATTTTGTTATCTAAAGGATCAAAATAGAACAAGATAAAAGGTTAGATGAAAGGTCAAACGAAAGACTTCAGTCTAAGACCTATTTTGGAACAACAGGGCATAACTTTCTCTAGAGATATTGGATCAAGGTCATTCTGTGACAATTTTAAAGAGGCTTATAGATCTAAATCTGTCATGAAAACAATGAAGAAAGATTTTTTCATCTATATAGTAAAAATTAAATCAAATGAAAGGCCGAATGATACCAGACAAAAGGTTAAACGAAAGGCTTTAGTTTGAAACCTATTTTGTAACAAATGGGCATAGCTTTCTATAGAGATATCAGATCAAGGTCATTCTTGATAGATTAAAAGAGGACTTACAGACCTACAACTTTTGTGTAGACATCAAAACAATATTTTGTTATCTAGAGAAACCCGATAAAGGTCAGATGAAAGGTCAAACGAAAGGCTTTAGTCTAAGACCTATTTTGGAACAAAAAGGCATAGCTTTCTCTAGAGATATCGGATCAAGGTCATTCTTAGATGATTTTAAAGAGGCTTATAGATCTATAATATTCATGAAATACTGAATCAAGATTTTTTCATCTAGGGGGTCAATATTAAACCAGACGAAGGGCAAAATGATACCAGACGAAAGGTCAGACGAAAGGCTACAGTGTAAAACCTATTTTTGAATAAATGGGCATAACTTTCTCCAAAAATATTAGATCAAGGTAATTATTGATAGTATAAATGAGGAATTATATATCTATAACTTTCATGTGGACACTGAAATAAGATTTTGTTATCTAGAGCGTCAAAATTGAACTAGACAATACCAAACAAAACGCTTCAATCTCAAACCTATTTTGGAACATATGGCATAACTTTCTCTAGAGATATCGGATCATGGCCATTCTTAGTTGGTTTGAAAGAGGACTTATAGTCTACAACTTTCATATAGGCACTAAAGTGAGATTTTTTCATCTAGAAGGCCAAAATTAAACTAGACCAAAGGACAGACGATACCAAACAAAAGGTCAGACAAAAGGCTTTAGTGTAAAACCTATTTTTGAACAAACGGGCATTACTTTCGCTAGAGATATTAGATGAAGCTCATTCTTAGACGGTTTGAAAAAGTTATTATAAATATACAACTTTAATGAAGACATCAAGGCTATATTTTGTAATCTAGAGTGTCAAAATTAAACTAGATGAAAGGCTAGATGATACCAGAGGTCAGAAGAAAGACTTCAATCTAAGACATATTTTGGAACAAATAGGCATAAATTTCTCTAGAGATATCACATAAAACTCATTCTTGGATGTTTTGAAAGAGGAATACAACTTTCATGAAGACATTAAAGTGAGATTTTGTCATATAGAGGGTCAAAATTGAACCAGATGATACCGAATGATAGGCTTTAGTCTAAGACCTATTTTGGAACAAATAGGCATAACTTTCTCTAGTGATATCAAATCAAGGTCATTCTTAGATGGTTTAAAAGAGAACTTATGGATCCAAAACTTTCATGAAGAGAGTGAAGTTAGATTTTTTCATGTAGAAGGTCAAAATTGAACAAGAAGAAAGGTCAGATGATATTAGGTGAAAGATCAAATGAAAGGCTTCTATCTAAGACCTATTTTAGAACAAATGGGCATAACTTTCTCTATAGATATCATATCAGGGGTATTCATAGGCTTTAAAGAGGAATTATACATATACAACCTTTATGAAGACACTAAAGTTAGATTTTTTCATCTAAATGGTCAAAATTGAACCAGAAGAAAGACTAGACGACACCAAATGAAAGATCAGACAAAAGACTTCAGTCTAAGACCTATTTTGGAACAAATGTGTATAACATTCCCTAAAGATATCGGATCAAGGTCATTCTTGAGCAGTTTGAAAGAGGACTTCTAGATCAACAACTTTCATGAGACATAAAACTAGGATTTTGACATCTAGATGGTCAAAATGGAACTAGACGAAATACCAGATGATACCAAACAAAAGGAAAAATGAAAGGCTTCAGTATAAGACCTATTTTGGAACAAATGTGAATAACTTTCTCTAGAGATATCGAATCAAGGTTATTCTTGGACAGTTTGAAAGAGGATTATAGATTTATAACTTTTATGAAGGTATTAAAGCAAAATTTTGTCATCTAAAAGGTCAAAATTAAACTAGATGAAAGGCCAAATGGCAACAGACGAAAGGTCAAACAAAAGGCTTCATTCTGAGACTTATTTTGGAACAACTAGGTATAACTTTCTCTAGAGATATCGGATAAAGGTCATTCTTGACAATTTAAAAGAGGACTTATATATCTACAACTTTCAAGAAGGTACTAAAGTGAGATCTTTTCATCTAGAGGGTCAAATTTGAACCAATCAAAAGGCTAAATTATACCAGATGAAAGGTCAAACGAAAGGCTTCAGTCTAAGACCCATTTTGGAATAAATAGGCATAACTTTCTCTAGATATATTAGCTTAAGATCATTCTTAGAATGTTTGAAAGAGCCTTATAGATCTACAACTTTCATGAAGACACTGAAGCGAGTTTTTTTCATCTAGAGGGTAAAAATTGAACCAGACAAAAGGTCAGACAAAAGGCTTTAGTTTAAAACTTATTTTAGAAAAAATGGGCATAAATTTCTCTAGAGATATCTAATTAAGGCCATTCTTAGACGGTTTAAAAGATTACTTATAGATATACAACTTTCATAAAGACACAAAAGTGAGATTTTGCCATATACAAGGCTAAAATTAAACCAGACTAAAGACTAGATGATACCAATCGAAAGATTAGATGAAAGGCTTCAATCTAAGACCTATAATGGAACAAATGGGCATAACTTTCCATAAGATGTCGAATCAAGGTCATTCTTAAATGGTTTGAAAGTGGACTTATAGATCTATAACTTTGATGAAGACACCGAAGTGAGATTTTGTCATTTGAAGGGTTAAAATTGAATCAAACAAAAGGCCAGATGATACAAGATAAAAGGTCAGTAGAACGGCTACAGTTTAAGACCTATTTTGCAACAAATGTGCATAAATTTCCCTAGACATATCAGATCAAAGTTTTTTATAGAAGACTTGAAAGATAACTTATAGATCTACAAGTTTCATATGAAAACCAAATTGAGATTTTGTCAGCTAGAGGGTCAAAATTGACCTAGACTAAAGGTTAGATGATACCAGATGAAAGGTCAGACTAAATGCTTCAGTCTAAAACCTATTTTGTAACAAATAAGCATAACATTCTCAAGTGATGGTCTAAAAGAGTACTTATAGATGTACAACTTTTATGAAGACAACAAAGCAAGATTTTGCTATCTAAAGAGTCAAAATTAAACTAGATAAAAGACAAAATGATACCAAACAAAAGGTCAAACGAAAGGCTTCAATTGAAGACCTATTTTAGAACAAATGAGCATAACTTTCCCTAGATATATCGAATCAAGGTCATTCTTGGACGATTTGAAAGAGGACTTATAGATCTAAAACTTTCATGAAGACACTGATGAGATTTTGTCAACTAGAGGGTCAAAATTGTGCTAGACCAAAGGCTAGATGATACCAAATGAAAGGTCAAACTAAAGACTTCAGTCTAAGTCCTATTTTCGGAACAAATGGGCATAACTTTCTCTAGAGATATCGGAACAAATGGGCAAAGTGAGATTTTTTCATCTATAGGGCCAAAACTGAACTAGACAAAAGGTCAAACAATACCAAACGAAAGGATTTAGTCAAAGACCTATTTTGGAACAAATGGGCATGACATTCTCTAAAGATATCAGATCAAGGTCTTTTTTAGACAGTTTGAAAGAGGACTTATAGATCTAGCACTTTCATGCAAACAGCAAAGTGAGATTTTGTCACCTAGAGGGCCAAAACTGCACTAGACGAAAGGCCAGACGATACCAGATGAAAGGTTAGATGAAACGCTTCAGTCTAATACCAATTTTGGAACAAATGGGTATAACCTTTTCTAGAGATATAGAATCAAGCTCATTCTTAGAAGGTTTAAAAATGGACTTATAGATCTACAACTTTCGTGAAGACACCAAAGACCAAACGATACTAGACGAAAGATCAGATGAAAGGCTTCTGTCTAAGACCTATTTTGGAACATATGGACATAACTTTCTCTATAGGTATCAGATCAAGGTCATTCTTAGACTGTTTGAAAGAGGAATTATATATCTACCACTTTGATGCAGACACAAAAGTGAGATTTTGTCATCTAGAGGGCTAAAACTGAACTAGACAAAAGGCCAGACAATACCAAACAAAAGGCCAGACGAAACACTTCAGTCTAAGACTTATTTTGGATTAAATGGGCATAACTTTTCCTAGAGATATCGGATCAAGGTCATTCTTAGATGGTTTAAAAATGGACTTATAGATCTGCAACTTTCATGAGAAAACCAAAATTGAACCAAACCTAAGACCAGATGATACTAGACGAAAGGCTTCAGTCTAAGATATATTTTGAAACAAATAGGCATAACTTTCTCTAGAGATATTGAATCAAGGTCATTCTTAGACGGTTTGAAAGAGGAATTATAGATCTACCATATGAAGACAAAAAGTAAGATTTTCTCATCTAGAGGGTTAAAATTAAACTAGAAAAAGGCTAGTTGATACCGGACAAAAGATCAGATGAAACTCTTAAGTCTAAGACCCATTTTGGAGCAAATGGGCATAAAGTTTTTCTAGAGATGTCGAATCAAGGTCATTATTGGATGGTTTACAAATGGACTTATAGATTTTCAACTTTCTTGAAGACAACAAAGTTAGATTTTTTCATCTAGAGGTTTAAAATTGAACCAGACAAAAGGTCAATTGATACCAAATAAAAGGCTTCAGTCTAAGACCTATTTTAGAACAAATGGGCATAACTTTCTCTAGAGATATCAGATCAAGCTCATTCTTGAACAGTTTGAAACAGACTTATAGATCTACAACTTTTATAAAAATTATAAACTGAGATTTTGCCATCTAGAGGGTAAAAATTGAACCAGATTAAAGGCCAGACGATACCAGATGAAAGGCTTCGGTTTAAAACTTATTTTAGAACAAATAGGTATAACTTTCTTTAGAGATATCAGATCAAGGTCATTCTTAGACGGTTTAAAAGAGGACTTATAGATCTACAAATTTTATGAAGACACTAAAGCTAGATTTTGTAATATATAGGGTTAAATTGAAATCAGGCTAAAGACTAGATGATACCAAACAAAAGGTCAGACAAAAGGCTTCAGTCTAAGACCTATTAAGGAAAAATGAGCATAACTTTCCAAAAGATTTCAAATAAAGGTCATTCTTAGATGGTTTGAAATAGGACTTATAGATCTACAACTTTCATGAAGACAATGAAGTGAGATTTTTTCATCTAGATAGATAAAATTGAATCAAACGAAAGGCCAGACAATACCAGATGAAAGGTCAATAGAAAGGCTTCAATCTAAGACCTATTTTGGAACAAATGGGCATAAGTTTTTCTAGAGATATCAGATCAAGGTCATTCTTAGACAGTTTGAAAGAGACTTATAGATATACAACTTTTGTAAAGACACAAAAGTGAGATTTTTCAGCTCGAGGGTCAAAATTGACCTAGACCAAAGGCTAGATGATACCAAATAAAAGGTCAGATGAAATGCTTCAGTTTAAGACATATTTTTGAACAAATAGCCATAACTTTCTCTATTGATATGAGATCAAGGCCATTCTTTGATGGTTTGAAAGAGGACTTATAGATCCACAACTTTTATGAAGACACCAAAGTTAGATTTTGTCTTATAGCATGTCGAAATTGAATCAGACAAAAGGCCAAACAATACTAGACAAAAGGCTTATAGATCTACAACTTTCATCAAGACACCAAAGCCAGATTTTTTATCATCTAGAAGGCCAAATGGATCAAAGTCATTATTGAACAGTCTAAAGGAGGACTTACAGATATACAATTTTTATGAAGTCACCAAAGCAAGATTTTTTCATCTATAGAGTCAAAATTGAAATTGACGAAAGACTCTTAATACCAGATGAAAGGTCAGATGAAAGGCTTCAGTCTAAGACCTATTTTGGAACAAATGGATATAACTTTCACTAGAGATATCAGATCAAGGTCATTCTTAGATGGTTTGAAGGAGGACTTATAGATCTACAACTTTCATGTAGACAATAAAGTGAGATTTTGTCATCTTGAGGGTCAAAATTGAACTAAATCGAAGGTCAGACGATACCAGACGAAAGATCAAATGAAAGGCTTCAGTTTAAGACCTATAAGCAAGACTTTCTCTAGAGATAGCAGATCAAGGTCATTCTTGGACGGTTTGAAAGAGGTATTATTATTATTATTATTATTATTATTATTATTATTATTATTATTATTATTATTATTATTATTATTATTGTTGTTG
>JANZLF010000008.1:29964344-29974484 GCA_026546835.1 Erythroxylum foetidum | reverse complement strand
TCATATGTATCACCATAATTCATTCTAAGGGTTTCTCAATTCATCATCCATACATGATTTTCATTCCAATATTCTAGACATCTATAATACAAATCACATGCAAAACACTCATTTAATTTCATTTATTATTTCTAAATTTCGCTTCAAGGTTCGGGGTCCAACACTATGCTTGTTTTCATTTAATTACTTAAGATTAACACATATTTGAAGAATTTGTATCTTTAAGATATGCTATGAAATAATGCATTAAAAAACAATAATCTTTATTACTATGCAATGATGATCATCGTATAATAAATGATGCAATTGAATTACATTAACTGAAAACTTATATTGGAGTAAAATTAAAAAGTAGGCTAATTATTAGCATAAAAGACTTTGGCATACTCGTGTTAGTAACATGTCCCTTATAAACATTAAGGCATAGTCCTTTAATTAATGGATTAACCTTTAATTCGTGGATTAAGTAACATATACTTAGTCCTAATAATTTCTTATATAAGTTTTATAACAATAAAACATTTGTCTTCTAAATGGTTACAACTTATGGTATTCTTATTGTTTGTACTAAGTTGCACTATTTAATTGTTATCACAATACATAAATATGGATATAAATTTGTAATCAACTCAAAAAATTACCCAATGAGATTTCTTCATCATTCAATTTGTAATGCATCTTTTATGTACGTATAAACTATAAGGATAAGATTACCATCTTTTATGTATGCTAGCATATAATTTTTTGTGCCATTTAAATACCTTCAAACTTGCTTCAATACATTATCTAATAGATTACTCCATTATAAGAATAAAACTTGCTTCAATACATTATCTAATTGATGATATAAACGATTATATTAAAATACATGTCTTAGGTTAAATTACAATTTATAATGCGTAATAATTCTATTACCTAGGCTTGAAAAAGATTAACAAATAGGTTCAAAAACTTATAGTATAATTAATAATATAGCATCTATTCCAAAAAGATTAACCCTTATATGCATACATTTCATCAAACACATGGAGTTCAGAACATTTTCATCCTTCGGCTATTAACAAAATGAACACATTTTTCCATTATTTACCATCATATCCACTAGTTTACACAGCAAAGCATCAAACAATAACAACCAAAAACAATGAAGCCAACAATCGTCAACAACCGACATCATATTTTGAAAAAAATTCAAAATATGAACACCCACACATCTACAAAAATTGAGGTTAGAGAAGACAGCCTTACCTTGAAAAAAATCGCTGGAGAAGATGACTCCTAACATCGAACATACAGCAGCTCAACGGAGGGCAGACGATAGACAATGTCAGAGGCGGGAATGACAACCAAAGGAGGAAGAACGAGATGAAGGTCGATAGGTTGGGAGGGGGGGGTATAGCTACATCTTTATTAAACAAAAATGATGTTGTTTGGTTGTTAACCAAGTGACGTCATTTTGGTTAACTTAAAAAACGTTATTCAACTAAACGACGTTGTTTTGGTTAACTTAAATAACATTTTTAAGTTTACCAAAACGACATCATTTGGTGATGAACCAAACGATGTCATTTTGGTCAACTTAAAGAATATTATTTAAGTTAACCAAAATGACGTCATTTGGTTAACAACCAAATGACGTCTTTTTTGTTAACTGAATAACGTTATTTAAGTTATCCAAAATTATTCAGTTAACCAAAAAGACGTCCTTTGGTTCATCACCAAACGACATCGTTTTGGTTTGAAAGTACTTGTTTGGATCCAAGGCGATGATGTTTGGATTTCAACCATACAACGTCGTCTTCATTCCAAACGATGTCATTTTGGAATGTAATAAAATGCTCCCAGCTGAAACAAAACGACGTGGCTTTTTTCCCAATCAAAAGCGATGTCGTTTTGTTACTACCGCAAACATCAGAGTAGACGACTCAATTACCGATGACATTACCAACGACCTATATTTCTGTTGTTAAATGTTTTACTTTGCCACGACAATATTACTGACCAATATAAGAAATTTGTCGGCATTACCGATTGTTAATAATCCATCGGTAATAATCTGTCGCAATTTTGAACTTTTCGTGTTATTATGCCAATGGACGTGATTTTCCTTCACTAATTCCAACAAAAATGTTGCCGCCACCGTTTCCCTCCATATTTAGCGACGAATATTTTGACCATCGCTAAATTAATCAACTTTAGTGATGAAAATTATCGTTCTGTCACTAATTTCTAACAGTTTTATTTCTTTCGCTAATTGTCTGCCACTACTCTACATTTTTCTTGTAGTGTAAGGATATGATATAGGCAATATTCTATATGCCTTGATTATGACAAAAGGCTCGAATGTGGCCCACGATTGTGACCTACGTTGGGTAGATGTGTAGATACTAAAAATGTCATCTTTTAAGAAATATTTTGGACCTTTTAGACCTCGAAAACACCCTAAGGTGGTTTAGAGCACAAAGGATATTTAAAGAACAAGGCAATGAGGCAGGGGAGTTTTTGAAATCACCCACCTTGAAGAAACCCTAAGGACAATTCATCGACATATTAAGAAAGAGACAAAGGAAGAGAGAAGTGGAGAAGAAGCTAAATCAACTTACTTTCCAGTTAAGGAGTTTCCCGACGTTGCTACCTCCCACCATCCGTTCAGATCATATTTCCTATTTATTTTTCATTTTTATTATTTTATAGAATTTGGAATAATAGTTTAACGATAGGAGATGTTGAGATGTTCTAAACTCACCTTTGGAGTTTTGTCTTTAAATTAATGAAATTTGATTGTTCGTGTGTTATTGGATTTGTTGTGGTTTAATTCTGGACGTGCATAATTTGATAATAAACTAAGAGGGGAATCAAATGAAAAATAATTAAATTGGGTTAATGAGAGTTAGGTGATTTAATAGAACAAGAATTAAATCAGATCGATAAATTAGAGTTATCTTGCATAGTTTTTTTTATAGTTTAGTGGACAACTAATTTAAATAACACCACAATTAATGCATTTAACTACCAATTGAGAATATAATACACAACCTTACCTACTTAAGCTTCCACTTTCATCGATTCTTCAACAAGACACCAACTTCTCTCCTTCAAACACATATACGATTATCATCAACTCTCAAGGCTTAGGTTTGGATTTTTAATGACCAAAAGAAGAGCAAGCCAAGAGGAAAAGATGGTAGAAAAGATGAGCAAAAGAGCAAAAAGAACAAGGAAGAAAGAAGACTACGAAGAAGAAGGAAAAGGGGAGGCTAGGGATATGAAGAACTACAAAGACTTTTGGTCTTACAAGGAAACATCGAGAATGATTAAAGAAAGGAAGAGATTTTAATAAATTAAGTAGATATGGTGGCATGTTAGGCAAGTGACACATGTCACTTGCCACATGTCACCCTCTCATTTGCTCACCTAACTTCTTCCAATTCACTTCCAATTTCTAGTCCAATTTCTCCCTAAAATTTCAATGGCTTAAAACTAATAATTCCTAAACTCATGTATCTCATTTCCAGTGCTATTGGACAGTACTTTTTACTACCGGTAACAAGTCAGTCTGTCACTTGGCATTTTTCCTAGTCCGAAAAAGTACCCGGAAAATTTTTAGAAAATTTCTAAAATTATCCCAAAATTTAAAACATACAAAGACCCACTCCAATTCTATTTTCAAGCACAAAAATCATATTTTTCACAATAAACACATTTATGATCAAATATACCGAGAAATGTCATGAATGCATGTACAGCCATGTGCATGTGCAAGAATTACTATTCATGTATATATATAGGCCATAATATGCATGAACATGTCGAGACAAGTTTAAACACTCATAACTCATTCCAAAATACTATTTTACCCTTCCCATTGGTGATGGGATGTTACAAGATATCTTCACAAAGCCTTTGAATGAAGAAAGATTCAAAGAAATCAGACGAAACTTGAATATGGTAATATTGAGTGATCAATCGTCTAACACATCATAACCTAGATTTTTTTTTAGGAGATAAAAAGTCGTAAATTTTCAAGAAGACAGTAACGGTGAGTTACAGATGGTAATTTTTTTCAAGAGAAGATATTAGAGGTAAATCTTCTTAAAGATTTTAGAAGATCACCTACTCTAGAATGTTCTTGAAATACTCTGAAATCAACTTTTGTAGAACTCTCACCAAAACGTTCCATTACTCTGTTCTTGATATCGAGTTCTTTCTATTCACATTTTCATCTTTAGATACTAACATCATTATTTTGAGAAAAATACATTTGTGTGTCTAGTTTATTGTCTACAGATCACAAATGAAGCAATCTATAATTTATGGAAAACATGTTGATTTCTAATCCTTGAAAAAGAATCAGATAGACATTGAACCATAAATTGATGCAATCGAAAGGAAAAATTTTCTTTCAAGTTCGTGAAACAGCCTATCTGAATGAAGTATATGAGTTTTGGAAGAATGCAAAAGTGGTAGACGATACCTTAGTATCAATGGTGGATAGATTGTCGATTATTATGACGCTGGAATTAATCAAGAAAGTTAGTGAGTGTCCATGTGTCGGAGCACAGTTGTCTCATAACACAAGATGGATAACTCAAGGCAGTGTAGATAAACCACACATCAATCGACAACTCTATGGAAGTAGTGACCGAAAGGACAAGAAGGTATCAACTCTTGTTCCAAAGGCTAGGGTTCTACATACGCTACTTTTTCATTTTTCTCATTGTGTTCGACTAAGAACAAGTTCAAAGAACGTTGTGACGATGATAGATGAACAATGCTTGTTTCATCTATTCAATCATCAACCTATAAATCTTCCACACTTAATTTTAAGGTACTTGATGAAGTTGAAGAGAGATTCTAATGCCTTACCGTATGGTATGCTGCTAACAAGGATCTTTAGAGATTGTGGAATTCTTTTTAATAGAGGAAATAGAATGAAGATGAATATAAAAAGCAATATTAATGCGACCACTGTTTGTAGAATGGGATTGAAGTTTCAAGAAAAGGAGGATACAGATTCTATGGCAAAAGCAAGGACTAAGGGGGAGTGTATTGTCAGACGCAACTGGAGTGAAAATGTTACACCCGCAAGGAATACAAAACCTCAATCCACAGAAAGAATGTCTATAAAAGAAAAGAAAGATAAATCATCAGATGTATCAATAAAAGCTAAGATGATTTCACAAAGAGAAGAAAGCCAGGTGAAACAGTCTTTAAAACAAGTGTCATTGAAGAGAAAGGGAGAGACACTTCATTATGAGAAATCCAAACAATCGAGAAGGTCACTAAGATTATTAACCTTGCATCAACAAGAACAGAAGAAAGGGAAAGGTTTGACTCTTGGTGAAGATTTTGAAAAGACAGAGAAACCACCACAAGCTACTAGATCTTTGGTCTCAATTTTGCAAGATTAGTCAGCAAAATCAACTAAAGGAAGAAACCTCAACTACAATCTCCTTCTAGATTGGCAAAAGAAAATAAGAAGCTGAAGACCAGTTAGAAAAAGAATACTTCATTTGACGTTCAACGGAAGACAAGGTCAGTTGAACACATATCAGCACATTATAATCCTTCTCAACTTATTAGAAAGGAGATTTAAGAATAAAGGTGATTGAAGAATCGGTACCTGTTCAAAGTAGAAGCTCAATCATTGTAAGAGAACCTTTGAAAAGGTTAATCAAGGTACAAATCGAACCTATACTGATCAATAATCAATCAATACATCTTTTAAATCACGAAAAAAGAAGATTATATGGCATTCTGCGAGATGAAAAGTCAGAACCATATCTACTAAAGATGTCCAATAATCGATATACTATTTACCCAATCACGAACAGAACATTGGTCAAGATTGTGCCAGAAATATAACCGAGATCTTCAAACATTGTACAAAATGAAGACAAAGGGAAAAAGAAGATGTTCCCTGAAGGAATTAAAGATGATCTTGCAGAAGATCAGATACAAGCAGCTGTGAAGAACATAGATGAGGCATGCGTTGCAGCTTAGCCTAGAAGAATCTATGTCTCACATCATATTTCAAAACCACCAGGAAGTTAGTATGGACACTACTTCACAGATGCAACTTTCCAGGTAGTTGTCAGAGTGACAAAAGGACAGTACAATACTATCAAGGTTGAAGGTATCATTTTTAACTTAGAGACATTTGTGCATCTAATCATGCATTTTAGAGCTTTAAGTTTTATATCTTCAATTAAAGAAGTGCTACACCTTCTTAAAAAACCAGTTCCAAAACTACCTAGACCTGATGACCTTGATCTCCCAGAAGGAAAACAATCTTTCAAACCTCCTGTTACCAAAATCATCGAATTAGATGTTTTACCTTCATAAATATCTATTGCTACAAATTTTCATCCACCAAGCACACCTCAACGGGAGTCTACTATTGTTTTGGAGGAAGCAAGTCACACAAAGCTAAGAATTCAGGAAGCCTTAGTAAAGGAGATTGAAGAAATTCATACTAAGGTTGATAATATGAGTGACTCAGTGGGTGATCTTCATAAGGAAGTAGCTTATCTACGAGTTTCTATTAAAGAAGACCTTTTGAAATCATCTTTGGTAAAGTTTTTGATTAATAACAAATGGGGGGAGAAGAGCAGAAGCAAAAGAAAGATAGTATATGGGGAGACTAGAGACAAGAAAACAAGATAGTATCTACTACAAGTTTTTTTTTGTCATATGTGTATTTCATATATGCATGTGCATTTATTTTGTTGTCTTATTCATCATCTAAATAATATTCGTTTATTCATTTTTATCTTTCTAAAATTATGATTATTTGTTATCATAAAAAATGAGGAGATTGTTAAGTTAAAAAAACTTCACGTCTATTAATTTTGGTGACAATCAAATAATAATAATGTTAGAAATAAATGAACTATTTTGATAAGTGTGTTAAGCGTGTAAAAGAAGCGAAAGCGCATAAGAAAAGAAAGCACAGAAGAAGTGAAAAACACAGAAGAAGCGGAAAAACAAAAAAGAAGCAAAAAAACACAAAAGAAGCAAAAAAACAAAAGAAGCAAAAAACACAGAAGAAGTGGAAAACACAGAAGAAGCAAAAAACATAGAAGAAGCAAAAATACAGAAGAAATAAAAAAACATAGAAGAAGCGAAAACATAGAAGAAGCGAAAAGCACAGAAGAGGCAGAAAAACACAAACAATACAGAGATGAAGAAACTCTAAGTACGTTGGACAGTTACTTAGTTGAAGTTAGTTACAGAACTCATTTGAGTAATGATTTCTACAAGAATCAAGAAGCAGTTAGAGAGGCTATAAATACTAGTCATAGTCGAAGACTGAATAACTTTTCAACTTTCAATTTTGAGCGTTCAAGTTTTACATAATTAGAAAAAATTCTGTATTAAAAGTGCGATACGAGAGAGCAAACTTTACTATAACAAAAAGCTCACAATACCTTTCTAGTGAGAGAAAGAAAAGGCTAAAAGCTTGATGAGGCTAAGATAGTAGAAAGAATACTTTATGTAAGAGACCTAAAGAGGCTCTGGGAGGGAAGAAAGAATACTTGTAAAATTAATACTTATAAAATTGAAGAAGTATAGTGAAATCTCAGACGAACTCTGAGCACTGGACTTAGCCTAAGATTTAGGGTGAACCAGTATAAAATCGCAGCGTCTATCTTCTATCCTTACACTTTAATTTTTCTTGTTGTTAGACAAGTATATAGAAGTTATTTGCGATTGAAATACGTAGCTACCTTAGTGTAACATTCTTTATATTCATTTGATAGTTAAAAAAAGTTCTTTTAAAATAATATCAAAGGTTTTTGTATTCTCAAAAATTTTACACAATTCAACCCCCCTTCTTGTGTATTTCATATATTGTACGTAAATTCTATATTAACAAGTGATTTACTTCACCAAGAACATGAACTAGCATACTTTACACTCCCAAATAACCAACCACAGCCAACTTACCATTTCATAACTAGACTTGAAGGTTCCTAGAAGACCGCTTGTCAACTAGAAAATCCCTTCTCGCAATTTCCCCCATTAAGATATGGTGGAAATTGTTAGGGATTCACCTTATCAACCTATGACCAGGAAAGAGTAATACTAAAGTTTTAGGCACGTTAAATATTGCTACTATACTCAACAAATAGTGCATTCTAGTAAACCAGCTTGTACCCTTCTTGACCTTTCAATTAGAAAAACAGTTTTTTGCATAGTTAATCTTGAACCATTTTTTATATTAGGCAAAGTGCAGTGCTCTATACTATAGGAGTTGTAATATATGTTCTAAAAAGTTTCAAAATGCCTATCTTTTTTTCAAAAATTCTTTGCTGACAAGATTTATTTTCAAAAACTCTTTCTTTATGCCTTTATTTTTCGCTTGTTCCCAGTCGAACCCCCTATCACACTTCATCCATTTAAAACCTCCGTCTCAATTTACTAATATAAACAACATTTTTTCTTTTAGAAAAGTATAACAGATTATAGATCAAAATCCTTCAACTTAAACCTCAACAAGTCCTATTTGAAAAATTAGCATAAGTGATGATAGTCAGTACATATGTAAGCTAAAAGTTTTTGACAAATTGCACATATTACTCTCTCTTTCTCTCTGTCTCTCTCAATATATACACACACAAAAAGGTCAGAGGTGTTACTGGGATCGAAGGCCAATGAACCATCATCACCTCCAAGCAAGCTCTTCATGGGCATGGCATTAGAGGCAAGCACTGCATTTGCTGCGGTAGCCACAAAGCCACTCCTTGTTCCTTCACTGAAGTTTTGACACTGAACTTTGAGAAGGGTGTGGTTGGTACCTTGAGAATGACGTTCAGTTTGGTTGACGATGCATTGTTGGTCTTAAGACCACTGAGAGGAGGAGTGGTTAGAGCTCCAGATGTGACACAGGCCATTGTTTAAAGTTTCTGGTATTAAAGGAGATCAAAAGACTACGCTAAGAAGATAAGTTTTAAGTAGAAACATTTGTGGAGCAGGAATCCATCTTGGTGTTAGAGCCGTCAGTGATAGTAGTAGAGTTGTCGTCGTCATCAATGGAAGTATCCCAAAGGTCCACACCTACTATGGGAGCTTCAATGGGAGGTGTAACTGGGGGAGTGTTGGAGTGCCCAGGGGATAGTTAGGAGCTTCAATGGGAGTTACCAGTTGTTCTGCTTTTAACAATCAAAGGTATTGTGAGCAAATAAGCAGTTTCGGTTGTTCATGGAATAAGTAAGTTTTCTGTATCTCTCTTTACTTAATATCTCCAGATTATTTTACTGAACATAGGGAGTTTCATTTTTTGAACTATTAATTGCGTTGGAGGTTTGTGTCCGTGCCTATTAGTTTCGATTAAATTTTTGTACATAAAGTGTTTTTTCATCTTTCTTGTTCTCATATGCTTTGCTTATGCTAAATCAAAGTCCCACGTTTCTAACATTATTTCCTCTATCTGTAATCTAGATTGTTTCGTTAGATAATAGTGTTAGTGTAGTTAGACAAGTAACAACTTAAGTTTTTTTTTTAACTTTTGAAGGCTAGACTTGCTTATTACGCAAGGTAAGCTTTTGGGTTTGGAGATTCTTTAGTAGACAACAGTAGATTGTAGCTATAAACGGAGAGAAAGAGAAAGAGGGATGGGCATGTGTGTCTTCAGAAGCAAGCATTTATTAACCTTTGCAGAAAAATGCTTTTTCTAACATTATAAATTTTGCTAAATCCATGTTTAGGATGCCTATGCCGCCCACTCCCTCTACCTGCGTGTCCAAAACGGATGGGACTTCTCATCAGTCTTTTTTACCTACCGTTACTACCCTACGCAAGCCAGCGCGTCCTCCTTATAAGACAAGCTTCTAGTTTTAGTCATAACATGTTTTTACTATAGATTTTTGTTTACTTCTTTAGAATCTTCTCACCAATCTCATACCATATAGTCTGCCACTTGCAAAACCCCTTACCAACAGCTCTTGACCAGAACGGGTGTCTTTAGTGTCTTTTGTTTTTTGACTGATTTTACTACAACTCCCATTAGTGGGCTAATTAATTATTTTTTAGCGTAGTTTTATTGCTATTTTATTATTTATTCATTTTTTGATTATTATTAGTTCCATATATTACTATTATTATTATTACTTTTATTATTACTTTTATTATTATTAT
>JANZLF010000008.1:29916165-29927121 GCA_026546835.1 Erythroxylum foetidum | reverse complement strand
TAGTTGAAATGCAGCCGTTATGCTGCCGAAATTTTGTTAGATATATATTGAATAAAGAATAAAAATAAGAATTAGATTTTAAAAGATGGATTATGGGATTTGTATAATTGTATAAGAAGATGATTAAGGATTGAGACTTTGCATGTATTAGAAGTTTGTATGAATTAGGAATTTGATTGAGGAACATTTCCAATTGGGGAAAGTATGTTATTTTGAATAATATGAGATTTGGAAAAGGGTGAAAGAAATGGAAAAGAAAGAAAAAAAATTATACGGGTTTTAAAATGTCCTAAGGTCTCCAACGCGACGCTATTTCTAAAGTGTATGTTTTCGAATGTTGGATCCACTCTGTTATTTGTGTTTGATTCGTTTAAGCGATTTGTTTTTGCTTCGCTTTGATTCTTAATCCATTCGTTCTTTCGTATTATGTATTTCCGCTTCGGATTCTTTCAATTTATGTTTTCGAATATTCGATTCCGCTTTCGATTTCGTTTCTGCGCTTCATTTTCGTATTCATGTTACGCTTTTTCTGTTGGGATCCGGTTCTCGGATCGGGTTCCAACAGAGCAGGTCCAAGATGGAATATTTAGAATGCACCTTTTTGGGTAGCCAGATGGTACACTAGGCGGTAGTAATAATTGGTAATGATATCTTACCACAAAAATCAAGTTTTAAATACCTAGGATCCATCATTTAGGGAGATGGTAATATCGATAACGATATAGTACATCATATTAGATCTAGGTAAGTCAAATTACGGAGTGTGTTAGGTGTTGTCTGTGATCAGAAAGTCCCTATAAGACTTAAAGGGAAGTTCTATAAAATAATGATTCGGCGAATTATGTTATATGGTGCAAAGTGCTGGCCTACTAATTGTAGACATACGCAGCAGTTGTTGCTAGCAGAAATGTGAATGCTTAGATGGATATGTGACATTACCATAAGAGATATGGTGCAAAATAGGGTAGTGAGAGTCAGGCTACAGGTTGCTAGTTTTGCTGACAAGTTGAGAGAGAAAAGCCTTAAGTTGTTTGGGCATGTGAGCAGGATGGCCTCTGATGCTCCAGTTCGATGCGGTAAGAGAATAAACCTTAGTGACTACAAGAGGGGAAAAAGGAGGCCTTAGAAAATTTGGAGGGAGGTGATTAAGAGAGACATGTCAGAGTTGGCCCTCATCGCCGTAGTTGCTAGAATTAGAAAAAGTTTGATGGGATAGGATAAGGGTAAACGACATACCATAGAGCCCTCGCTCCTTATCCCTACCACCTAGGGAGTTTTCTTTTCAGGTATTGGGGGAAGATTCCAGCGATGGATGTATAAAACTGTAGGATTGCTGCATTCTCAGGGCACTGATCAGGGGAGAGTCATAACACAACTAGCACCGAGAAAGCGGGTCTTTGTGAGGTAAAAGGTAATAGCAGATTGTGGTTACCATCAGGTATATATATGGATTTTACTACTAGTCTTTAAGTATTTACTCTTTCTAACCTGAATCACTATTATTTTGTCACATATGCATATGAGACTACTGGAATTAGCCTCTCTACAATATAGGGGTAAGGCTACGTACTATCAAGCCCCCCAAACCTTGATTCATTACGAAACTTTGAGGTATGATGATGATAATGATGGATGAATCTTGATAAAGTTATAAATCTTATTGAAAGTAAGGATATTATTATCATTAATTTTGATGATAATAAACTATAAGTTACTAAAAATTTATTAATTTAAATCAAGTAGAAATAAAATATGCAATAAATCAAGAGTTAAAAGACATATAAGAACTAAATAAATTTTGAGGAAAAAGACACATGCAAGATGAAGATCTTTTTATTTGGGAAAAAAGACACGTACAAAATGAAAAACTTTTTAAATGTAAAATCTCTTTGTACTTTATTTTTTCATTTTAATTTGCAAACCTTAGGAACTCAAGTTATCAAATTATCTTATTCTTTAATTGTTCAAAAAAATCATATACTAAAAATTTTAAGATTATGGGTGAAGTGTTTCAAGGAAGATGAGTTCTTGATATTTAAAACTAACCTTAAATTTAAAGAAAGTAACTAAATTAATTAAGGTAAAATTAATATTAAATTTTTTCTCTAGAATAGAAACATCCCATAAGTTTTGCACAACAATAACTAGTGTTTTTAATGGTTTTTACTTTTCAATTTTTTACCAAACCAACTTATACCCCTTTAAGCCTCAAAGAAGCATATATCAAACCTGTGTTCATCATAAGCATAGTGCATATACTCATAGTAGGATATTTCACTATCCTAGAATAACATCTAATAACTTTAATATTCAAAGGAAGATTCCTCATTAAGCTTTTTGTACATACACACACACACACACACACACACCTACACACATACACACTCACATATGCATATATGTATTTATATTGTGTTTCCTCAAACAAACAATGGTATGGTAAGTAAACCTTGAAAGTATGCATTGAAAAAAAAAGAGTACCAATCAAGTGCCCATGTTTTGTTTTATAGAAAATGAATAAAACATACATGAATAGTGAACGTGATATGTGCTTAAATGTTGACACATTTAATCTATTACACTTAGTGATTAATGCCTTAAAATTCTTAGGATACTCATTTAAGTTCATATTGGATTTATGTACATTACAGAAGTGAAGAAACTAAAGTAACCTAAAAGCATACTTATTTTCATGGAGTAAGAAGAAGAAAAAGATTAAAAGAAAAAGATACAAAATAGAGTATAAAAATGGAGACCATAACTATAACAATAAAAAAGTTACAACCGTGAGACCAAGGTTTTAACATGAATTACAAGGATTATTTTAACCTACCAAGAGACACCTTATGTTGTCCATTTCATGCCAGTTGTCCATTTAAGCTTATTGTCCCTTTATCACATTGTTTTTTAACTTATCTTTCGAAGATACAACAAAAGACTGGGTGATGACAAGGAAAAAAAAGGAAGGAGATACATCATAAGTAAGACACTTGTCCCATTTTTCTTAAAAACCTAGCTTTTAAAGATACTAAGGGTAGCAGAGTGTGTCAACTACAAAAGGAAGGAGAATAAAACGAAGTGGATAGCTAAACAAGGTGAAGAACTGAGAGTGTGTAGAGCAGTTGCATCATTTGTCCTCTTCGATTTTTAGGCCACCTGTCCCTTTCCTTTCAAGCTAATTTTTATCATAAAATCATCTTAGTGAAGGGTTGGAGCAAGAAAGGAGAGGCTGGGAAGAACTGACATCTCTTATTCCTCTTCATCTTTCATTGATTTTTCAACGATAAAGTGGGCATTTTTTGTGATTAATGGAGTTTGCATGCAGAAAAATGTCCAGATCTGATTCTTTGTCAATTATGGTCAGTTTTTAACAATGATGGAGACATTATTAGCTAATTATTGGAGCTTAATGGAAAATATGGGGGCCTGACCCACCTGATGCCGGTTTAGAGGTGCAATCGACACCAAGTAGCACATTTAGGCAAACATCATTGTGTATCGTTTTCTTTCCCTTTTTATACTATTTACATTATCTTAAGATTAGTGATTAGGTATTATGTAATAATGCTTTTGATGCTTTATTGAATCATTTTTCATAAAAACTCATTGCTAAAACTTGAATGTGATACGTAATAATCGTGTTAAAGGTCGTATGTGGAAACTGATAGTGTTAAATCATTAGGGATCATGTAGTATAAGTTAAATAATCCGAGCTTTTGTGATCATTGCTTAGATTGATCCATTTTTCTCAATTATAATGCAGTTGTTTAGATAAATTTAGAGAGCTTGTTCTAGGTTTCCTGATAGTTAGGGTTACTTAACGAGCTTTTCTTTATTAACTACAACCTAAGGAAAACCCAAATTAATAGAGCTTGTTGTTAATCCAGGATCAATAGTCTAAAAAAAAGGTTTGAAGATGATAATTCAATGACATACATGAAATTATATGTATGCTGAGACTAAACCAAGAACCGAATTTAACATATATTCAGCACCTTTAAATGTTTTCTTTAATTTGTCTTTGTTAGTTTAGTTTCGTTTGATTTTCTTATTTGCAACCCAAGCCAAAACCCACACTTAGAAACCTAAACACCGATTATCTTCATTTTAAAATTTTTATATATAATCTTTGTGAGATTGATCTAGACTCATCACTACTATAGTTATAGGTCTAATTATTTTGTGTAGCATTATGACATGCTACTAGAATGCTTAAGGAATATTTTCTTTTAGATATCCTTACAAAGCACATAGAATGTCTAACAGGGAGTTTTCTTGAAGATTTTATACATGATGCTTTTAATATAACCTCCTTGCCTCCAAAAAAGTCTTAAAGATGTTATTGTAGGATGTGGATAAATTTGTGTTAAAAAATTACCACTAAAACTTTTCAAAAGAGTCTATTATTAAACTAAATAAGGGAGAAGAGTAAGATAAAATGCTTCTAAAGGATTAGAAATTTAAGAAGAATCATCATTTAAATCATATCATAATTAACATCCAGCAAGAGGTAACCATTAGTTCGTGTATTAAATATTTGTCACATCTTATTTTCATTTGTCAAATTAATTTTGAATCCTTATAGATAAATATTTGATTTGCATTATGATAATGAATTAAATTTTCACCTAATCATAATGTTAATCTTAGCTCCTAGATAAAGAGCTCATTTGTAAAATAAGGATGCTAAGTTAGAATTTATGGATGCACAAATACATAATTCTAACTCCATATCTACCTATCAATTATTTGTTTGACATTTTGACTAAACATATGAATAAGCATGTACTTTGTACAATTAGGAGAGAATAGGATATGACTGAAGAAAATTCTATATAATTAAAGTGCCTTTTAAAGTTTGTAATTGTCTTTGATTGACATTTTTATGAATTATCTAATGTTTTAATTTGAGTTTGGGTTTAATTTATAAGTATTCAAGGCATATTGGTTAACCAATAGTATAGTTGACCAATGTTCTAAAAAATCATCCTTTTTTTTTTTGTCTTTCCAGTGAATTTATAAGAATTTTGGTCACTCCTCTTGTTGACCATTTATGCACATTAACCAAACAATGTCTTTGAGAGGTCATCCAATATCCTTTTGAATTAGAAGTTCTTTAATTCTAGTGAGTTTGTAAGTTGTCTGGCTACTAGTATGGTCAATCACACATCGACACTAGTCATCTAGTTAACTTATATGGTCGACCAATCTTTATGTTTTAAGCTTTCCTCCTCTTTTTTCTTCTATTTTCTATCTTTTTTCATATCTTTCAAAACTTAAGAAAAATTACTCTTTTTTCTTGAAAAACACCATTCCTTAATAAGAATCAAGTTAGGTTGCATCAAATTGTAATTTTCTTGTTCTTGGATTTCAAATTTAGGGATTCCCAAAATTTATCCTAATTTGGAATTATAATTTCCAATTTATTCATCCTTATTCAAATTTAGAAAAGGATTCAAAGTTTTTTTCCTTTTAATTATATCAATACATGTTTTATTATGTTTAAATTTAACATTTTAGATACTTTGTCATATCTTTTTTTAAAAAAATTTGGAACTTTCTAAATTATACATAATTTTAAATTAAAGGTTAAATATTGCATCAATGCTTTTTTTTAACAATTGTAACCTCTATTTTCCAAAACTTTCTCTTGTTGCTTTAATTGAAATTTCAACTTAAGCACAATACCTAATTTAGAAAATTTCAAAATTAGATACAATTGGGGATTCTTATATTAAAATTAACACCTAAAGCAATTGTTTTATCTCTTTAAATGTTCAATAACAACTCTTTCTTAAGCAAGTTTATCAATCTCGATCAAATTCATTTTAATTTTTTAATTAAGTTAGTTTGATGCATAACAGTTTTTACTTTACATCTTTTGGTTAATTATTTTTAATATTACAAAAGGGATGAAATATTAATAATATTAGATTTAGGAGATTTTTGTATTCCTAGTACTTTATGTAGCATTTTATACTTAAGTTAATTTATACTATGTTTAAGTTAATATATTGACACTTCCTTATTCTTGATATTGAATATTTTTTGGTTATTGATATTGAATTATGACCTATACATGAATTAAGGGGAACCTAATATTTATCTTAATGTTATGTTTAATTTTCTTATTGCTCTCTAGTATCACTAATGTTTTGTCATTATCAAAAAGGGAAAGATTGTTGAATCAAGGAAGGTTCTAATCTAGATTTTGATGATAACAAAACATAAGTACTATTGATAAAATTGTTATTTTGATGATAAACAATATAATGACAAGATGCAGCCATAAACTTAAGAAGATTCATGAAGTTGATGAAGAAAAATTGAAGTTTTACAACCCTCAAAGTGAAGATCAAGTCAAGAAAAAAAATCATGGCATATCAAGGTTATTTTATATTTTTAATATTAATTGTAATCTCATGTAGTTAGTTTGGTAATCTTAAAGTCTCACCATGTATAAACATTTAATTATACTCCATTACATGAGTCTTTTCATTCATTAGGAAGTGCTAAAGCTTTTGATTTTGAGATAAAACATCTTGATCTTTTAACCACTCTTTAGGATCATAATTGAATTAAGCAAATTTAGTTTTACCATTTGAATTAGTTAAAATCATAATTTTTTAGATTGGTTGACCTATATAGGCCAATGGTCGATAAATATAGGTTAAAGTTGTTAAATTTGATATATCAAGAGTGTATACAATATTAGTTTATATATTTATTGGCTAATATGCCAATATGCACTAGTGGTTGACCAATATCTCAACGAATTGTAAATTTGTACAATTAGTGCATACCAGTTAACCAATATACTAGACTAGTCAACTAATACTTTACAAATAGCCATTAAAAAGGATTTTTTTCCTTTGACGACTAGTAGGGGTCCCAAATCCTATAAATACATGTTTTCTCATTAATTATTGTGTTAAAAATATTCAGCATCTTCTACACAAATTTCTAAATATTAATCAAACATTTGAGAATCATTATCTCATCTTTGTATGAGTGAGCCTATTTAGAGTTATCAAAGTGGCAAAGTGAGATATTTTAAGATGTAAGCTTTCGTTATGGTATTATATTACTGTACTTAGTGATATTCCAATGACACTGAGGTTTCTTTTTACTATGACTAGACGTTCTTTGATATGTGCTTAATTGATTATGAATTTATTCCATAACACTTAGTGATTAATGGTATAAGAATGCTTAAGATACTCACTTTAGTTCATATATAGTTTTAGGTACAGTTCGGAAGCAAAGGAGCTAAAGTGAGTTTAAAGAACTATATTTGGGTCGTTTTCTGAAAAATCACACTCACTTTTCTTCACGGATCAAGAAGAAGAACATTAAAGCAAGAAAATAAAGAACATGAAGAGTGAAGAGTGAAGAGAGCCACTCATGACCTACATAAGGTTTCATGGGGGTGATCTTAACAAGAAGAAGACAAGAAAATAAAGAATATGAAGAGTGAAGAGTGAAGATAGCCACTCACGACCTACATAAGGCTGAATAGGCGTGACATCATGCCCATGCAATGCTTCTTACAGCCATGAGAAGCCTTTCAAAGCCTTGAAAAGTTGATCACGAGTGTGAAAAACCATGTCACACCTGTGAGGCTATTGACATTTTTGCAAGCTTTACAATTTATAGCCTTCAAAATACTGCAAGTGCATAGGTCATGATTTGTAGTATTTGAAGTGTCGATCCCATTAGGAAGGTGAACTCATCTAATCCTATGTTATCTAAGGCTCAGAAAAATTAATAAAATGAAAATAAAAATTGTAAAGAAAAGTAAATATGGGAAAGTGATTATCAAGAAATTAATTTACTAGTTTAACACAAAAATAAATTGAAATTTAGCAACACAAAAATCACAATGGAAACTAAACAAGAATAGTTACCTAATTGTGAGAGAGGGGATTTTCCCTATCATCAATGCTAATCTAGTCAATTATGTTTTAATGTGGCGTTAGTTTTAGACTATCGTACGGTGGGGTACTCTCTCTCGAGTTGTAATCATTGAACCCTAGATCATAAACCCTAATTAAATTATAGAATTTACAATATCTTAATAACAAAAGACCCACAACTATAATTAGACCTTACGCCCTCTAATAAACTATTGGGTCTCACACGGGATCTCTCACAATAACTGATATGATTAATCACGTGGTCTATTGGATCACTTAACTCTCATTAATCTAACTCAATCATTTTTATTCAGTTCACCCTTTTGGTTTATTACTGAAATATGCAAGTTCCTCAATTAATCACAACACCCAATCAAAATAACAAAAAACGACTATATTAACACTAAATCAAGGTAAAATCTTGAAGGAAAAGTTAGAACATCATTAACAATCTAAGGTCCATCATCATACAATCCATCATCATCTCATACATTAAATGAATGAAATTAAAGAAAGAAAGGAGAAAGAACTTGGATTGACTAACCTAAGAAGGCAACAACGTCGAAAGACCGCGCCTCCTCTCTCCCCTTCTTCCTCTTCTCTCTCTTCTTCTTCTCTTCCTTGAAGCTTTCCCAAAATGGAAAAAGTGGAGCCTCCCTTTTTAGATCTCCTCTTTTTCTCTTTATAGTCTTTTTAATTAGGGCAACTCTATGGCTTTTCCAACACACAAAAGGTCTAAAATGTTCCCAAAAAATGAAGTTCAAAAAGTTAGGGTGAACTATATGTCCCATTGGTCAAAATTGTAGCCCCCCTCTTTGGCCTTCTATCGTGATTGTGGCCTACTATTGGAAATGATTGTGACCTTCTGTTTTGGTTCGAGCCTCCTTTAAAACTCTTCCATTTTTTGATATTAGCCTTATAACAATAGCAAACTCATCAAGGCACCTTAAATACACAACTTTGAAGCACAAAAACATGCTCTAACCTATAAAACGCTAAAAAATATTTAACTAACTAACACAATTCTAACCTAAACATGCACTAAACAATCTAATTAACAACTAAACACAAATCAAAATACCTACTAAAACATGATGCAATCCACAACTATTAGGGCCTTTCTCACATATGTTGGGCCTCGATACTAGAGCCCAACTATCCTTGAGTCCTAAAGCATGAGCGAGTTTCCTTCTCAAGTTATGACAATGTACCCTTATTTGCCCTCATAGGTTCATCATCATTCTCATAACATCTCCAGCCACAAAGGTGAGCCCACATAATGGAATTACAATAATCACAATTGACTTCTTCAAACTCTTAGCTCTTAGTCTCTAGATTATTTTGGAGAAATAATCAACTCAATCAGAGTTCTATAAACGAAGATATGCTTAAGAAACCAAAGTAGGTTCTTATAGCCCAATCATGTTCTCCCAATCAACCCCTCAATTTCTGCCCATAAAGCTGTTTAAATTCAACACCAAAGGCTATCAATTTTTTTAAGGTAGAAAAACATGTTAGGAATCTATCGCTTCAAGATCACCTAAATCGGAGGTCAGACGAAGAAGTTATGGCCAAACGGATCCAATGTGTTCATGTCTTTACTCATATTATACATGTCATGGCGTAAATGCCATAATTCTCACTACAACTGTCAGATTGATTTTTTTAAAAACAATTTAAAAGAGGACCTCGAGATCTACAACTTTTATGGAGAACTCGAAGCGAGATTTGGCCTCTAAAAGGATCAAAAATAGAACAGAAGAAGGAAGCAAAAGGTCAAACTAAGACAATGCAAAAGTCAAACTAAGAATGAAGCAAAACCAAGACGAAGCAAAAATAAGACGAAGCAAACTAAGATGAAGCAAAACTAAGAACGAAGCAAACTAAGACAAAGCAAAACTAACATCAATCTCCATAGTTGTCACATACACACATCCTATGCAATATCACAACTTGTGAAGATCATAACTTTCCACTACGATATCCAAAACTTACAAAATTTATATTGTTAGAAATCTGGAACGATCATCTACAACTTCCAAGAAGACAATTTTTACTAGTTCCACCTAGATCATTCCAGATTTTTCTTGATTACAAAACACAATTCCTACCCTTATGAAAAATTGAAAATAACGATGTAAAAACTTGAAAAGCCATAAACAAACATAATATATATATATGTATATATATTTTTCATTCACATAAAAAATAGGTATTTTACAACACTTTAGTGGGCATTTCGAGCCACCTTACAACATAATCCAAAATACAAACTTTTGTAAAAACAATAATATCTCAAAATGCAACTAAAGCATTGTTTTACAAATCCTAATTTCAAAAGAACAAAAGTGTAAATTGGCGTGATGCCTTGGCACTTAACTCAATCACTCGATATCTTGCTCATCGCCTATAAATGGGAAGGAGTGGGGGTGAGCTTAATACTTGTGGGTAATAGTTTTATAATCGGTAATAAGCAAAAATCATTAAAAACCTTCATGATCATAGCAATTTCTCACAAATGCATAAAACATCTATATCTCACTTGTCAAACCAAAATCACAGTTCACATAAGTTAACCATTCATCAAAACTTGTCAACACATGTAAACGCATAAGCACATCATAATAGTTTGGGTGGATTCGTAACAGAACGTACTGCATATTTTCCATACGGGTCCTGTGTAGCCGTGAACAGAACGTACTATCGCAATCTCACAAAGTGGTCTTTCGTAGCTGTGAATTTATAAGAGTCTGCGAGGAAGCTCCATGCCACTAGCGGGCAGGTGAGAGAGGCCTTTTAAATCAAGTGCACTTCACAGACAGAACAGACCACCACAAACCCACATAACATGTAATTCATGAACTTGAAACATTTTGCCCATATAGCACATTTTTTTAACTTGATTTCATGAGCATGACACATTTTATGTGCATTTCTATCATTGTTAGGCCCCGAATTTTTTATATATGATATTATTATGTGATTTGTGCCTTAGTTTGGATTAATTGAGATAATTATGGATAATAACGATTTAATTGAG
>JANZLF010000008.1:29865308-29882094 GCA_026546835.1 Erythroxylum foetidum | reverse complement strand
ATTAAGCATATAAATTCAATCTTGATATAAACCCAACAATATTAGATGCAAAGAGATCAACATAATAAAACCTAGAAAGCATTAAACACTAAATTAAACAAAGAAGCTAATATCAACAGCAAAAAAACATAAAGAATATAAATTTCACAAAACCGAAAAAACACCAAAGCAGAAGCGATTGATTAATGAAAAACCATACTTGAAACTAGGAGGCTGTGAAGAAGGAAGAGAGAGTAAGAGCGCTAAGAAAGAGGGAGAGCAACATAGAGAAACTTACATGTTGAATACTAATATTAATATCAAAACAATAAAAACTGCAACCAGCCGTCACTTTGCGATCTACCATTTTATAATCTACGACCACAAAGAAAGTTTCCATTTTTTTCACCAAAAGAGGAAAAGAAAAACTAACCTGTTTGTTGTAAATATTGAAGTAGATATTGAAAAGGTACCATAGAAAACAACAATCCAAGCACCCAAGTCCTTCCAAAGCTCGTTGTGAAAAACTAACCTCTGTGTGAAAAACCAACGCCTTACCCACATCTTTACCTAAAACCTTAGCATAATACGTTGTCTGTCCCTACTAGTATAAACGTTAACTCTCTTACAGATCTCGTCTTAATGTTGCTTTGTCATAGGATTTAAAGACCCCAAGAACAAACACCAAATTCTAAAACCTAAATATGACTAGAAACACAAACATAAAGAATGCACCATGGATTGTTTAGAGAAGTTTGGAGGAGAGGAGTCAGGGGAGAGGGAAAGGCAAGATGGGTTATACACACACACTTCTTGGAGGTTAAAGCAGAACCCAAAATAGACAACTACCATACTTTCATCACCATAAAAAAAACAAACAGGGAGCTCACAAAAACTTTATGAATATTCAAAAACAACCTCAAATCCTCCAGAAGCACCTAGGTAAAAGAGCAACAACAATAACAACAACCAACACAACTGATATTTTCTACCTGCTATTGATAGTAAAGTAAAGCAATTAATAAAAGACAGATAACAAGTAGTGCTTCCTAATTAATACTCTCCTAAGATTCACACTTGATCATGCCCCAAAATTTTATTATCAATGAATAAACTCTTAGATTTTAGTCAACATAGGCTTCTTTTTTTCTTTTCTTTTTTTTTTGTGAACTTGAGACCTATCATCCTTTGAAATGAGCAGTGCAAGGTCTGCACAACTTGAAAATCAATGGAGCAAGATACCTATCGAAGATTTTGTTGAGTCAAAATGACTTTACGTATATATGATTTTGATGAATAACAAATAAGTAGTAAAAACAGACGTAAAATAGCAAACAGACAGACGAAGAATAAAAAATAAAAGCAGACGAAGAAAAACAGACGCAGACGCAGAAGTTAAAAAGAAGAAGTAGACGCAGATTGAAAAGTAGACGCAAACGCAAAATGAAAAGCAGACGCAGTCACAGACGGAAAATGAAAAGCAGACGCAGACGCAGACGTAAAATGAAACACAGACGCAGAAAAGCAGACTCAAAAATACAGACGGAGAAAAGCACACGCAGAATTCAAAAGCAGACGCAAGATTCAAGTTAGAGTTAGTTACAGAACTCAACTGATTAACCGTTTCTTTCAAGATTCAAGAAACAAGATTCAAGAAGTAAGAATCAAGAAGCAGTTATAGACGAAGGCTATAAATATGAATCGAAGTCGAAGATTGCAAAGTTAGTTGACTCACGTATATGCGAACAAAAAAAGCTTATTTTGTGAGATTATTGTGCAAATTAGCTGAGAGCTAGTATTACTGTAACAGAGTTCAAACACTTTTGTAAGAAAGTAATACAGATAGCCTGCAGAGGCTAAGAGGGAAAGAACACTGAGTGTAGAGAACTGAAGAGGCTCGGAAAGAATACTTGTAAACGTTGAAGAGATAGTGAAATCTCAGAAAGTCTTCTGAGGACTGGACGTAGCCCACAGTTTGGGGTGAACCAGTATAAAATTGCTGTGTCGACTTCTTTCTACTCTATCTCTCTTTAAGTTCAAAGTTTTATTATTACTTAGATTTCAAAACAATGTTTCAAAGTTTTGAATAATTCGAACTTACCGAAGTTTCTGTAAAAGAACTTGTCTTTTAACAAAAACGTTTTCGGAAAAGATTTTTAAAAAAGGGGAATACACAATTCAACCCCCTTATCGTGTATTCATATATCATATTTTAAGCATTGTAATAACGTGTGATTTACTTCATCAATAACTTTTGAAAGAAAAAAATTTGTTATTTTCTTGCATCTACATATCATTAGTTACATAATATCTTCATAATATAGTTTAATCATCCAAAATATTGTGCAATTCATCGACATAATCATAATATTCGCCATTTCATTGCTACAGTAAAATCAAGTAACATAGTTTAATACAATTTACATTCTTCTGATGATACAAATGATGTTATATTTTAAGTAATTAATGAATAATATTTTAATTAATTAAATTGTAATTAACTAATTAATTACATTGTAATTAACTAATTAATTAATTATATTTTAACATTTTAATTAATTACAACTTAATTAGATCTTAATTAATTATAATTTAATTAATTAAATTTTAATTAGACTTTAATTAATTAATTAGATTTTATCTTGATTAATTATTTTTATTAACTAATTAATTAGATTTTATCTTCATTATTTTAATTAATTATTATATTTTAATTATATTTAATTAAAATTTTTAAAAAATATTAGTATTAGTAGGAATCAAACCCATTCTTCCTACATATGAAGGGTATGGACCATTACCTAAAATTTAGGTATGAAAAAACTATTTAATTAATCATAATAACTAATTAATTATTACCATTTATTCAATTCCCATTGATTTATTCTCATACCCATTAACCAATATTCGGATACACGGTTCAATCTTCATATTACCCATTAGTTGACGTTACAACTGCGCCTGTGCGATTACGGTTGGTGCATTTCTCTATGTTGTTGCTACTTTCCTTCTTGTCGTTTCCTCCACCATCTTACAATCCCCTTTTTCTATATCTCATTATAGCTTTTTAGCCTTTATTCAGAATTGATATTTCTCTTATTCTTTTCAGGTTTTTTAGTATTTTTTCAGCTTTGCAGATTGGTTCGAACATTATCACTATATGCTTTCTTTTTCTTGTGACATATGAGCAGATCTAGTATGTCGAAAAAAGTTCTTTTGATTGGAAATTGAAAGAATATTTATTATTAGGCAAGAGTCAAAAATGTTACAATAAACTAACAATAGAAATCCCAATGTATGTAAAGTTGGGATCCCTAGAATGACTAGAATGATGTTTTCACAAATAGATCTCCCATCAATAAATATTACTTTAGTATAGTCAATGAATTAGGAGAAATCCATCTTTAACCAGCTAACTAGTAGCTTAGCTATTACCTTGTAAAGGGTATTAAAAAAGGAAATTGGACTAAAATCTTTTAAGGAGGAGGGATTATTGATCTTTAGGACTAAAAATAGATTTGCTTTGTTCGAAAATTTGAGCATCTTCACATTAGAGAAGAATTCCAGAATGACCTTACAAACTTTTAAAAAAATGCAACCGAAACCAACAAGATCAGGGGGCTTGTAGGGGTTTAGTTTGAGCACAACTTTCGTACTGTCCTTTGGAGAAAAAGGCTTAGTAAGAAAATCACAATGTGAATTTGTGAGAATCTTTGGGATAAAGGAGCTAGTCACATACACTGAAGAGGAGTTACGCGGTTCAGATCCCAAGGTGTTGCTAAAAAATTAAATGCATTATTCAATAGTTAAGTTTGATCCACATGCATAATGCCATTAGTGAAAGATGAGATTCTGTTATGATTTGTCCTAGCCAACAGTTATGATTTGTACTAGCCAACAGTACTTTGTGAAAGTATTTAGTGTTATTGTCTCTCACTTTTTAACCAAAGTACCTTAGCCTTCTACTTTATAATGGAACAATGCATTTACCAACCTTTTTTTGGTTCCTAACTACAACTTTCTCATTATTATAGACATGAGTATTTATGGGGAATTCATGTAGGTTTCTCTGATTCTGGAGAAGCATCTCTCTAGTTCTTGCAACTTCAAGTTTAATGCTAATATGTAAGCTTAAGCTCAATGCTTTTTTAATTTTGTCCTAGCCTTTATAAGTTTTCTATAACATTTATAAAAGTTCATGGCTTAAAATTTCAAGGCACATTCTTTTAGTAACAACTTTATGGAATCATTCTACCTCAAAAAGAAAGTCAAAGAATCTAATTAGGTCGCACCTTTTAGACAAGTTTGTTAGGTTATGAACCTCTGTATGCAAATAATCTAAGGTGAGACAAGGACTAATGATATTATTGCTATTAGGAGATTTCTCCAACCAAGCTTGGTTCACTAAAGAACAATCTAACATTTTTCTTAGCATAAAATCCCCTTTTTGCCTATTAGACTAGGTAAAGAAACAACCTTCAACTTTTAATTATGGTACTTCAATGTTTGCAACATATGACCTCAAATCATTGCAAGGGAATTTTTTGCACCTAACTCCTACCTCTAAAGGAAAAAAGCGTAGCATTAAAATCCCCAAGAACAAACCAAGGGGTTTTTGTTGATTCATAGACATATATAAGAGAATTCCATATAAATATCCTTTAAATGCATAGTTAGAGCAATCATTAATAAACCTAAACCAATAAAGTTAACTTTCAGTTGGATACAGTAATAGAGATTATGAAAGCAACAACGCCAATTTTGCATTGATCATATTCAATGACAATCCTACTAGTGGAATTAAATTCATGATAAGTAATAATCTTCCAATTTTTATCAAAGAACCAGATATTTTTACACTTCTTAGCCTTCAACTTAGTCTCCAAAAGGCCTATGATGCATGGTTTTATTGCTTTTATATAGTCAAAATTGATTTGGAGGACTATTAAGGCCCACAATATTCCAAACTACAATTGTCATTTTGAGAGGGGTTTTGCTTTTTAACTCAATTTTCTCCTTTCCACAATTTTGAATCGATCTTTGGACTGAATTGAGGGGTATTCACATTAGCTCTAGGTAATAAAAGTGTTCCTATTAAGCAATTAAGAGGCTCTAATTGTATAAGCCTAGGAGATCTTATGTCTCCTTACCTTTTGTCATTTCTATGGAAATTCTGAATAGGATCATATAAGGAGACTAAGTTTACGTTTCATCATAAATGTAAGCAGTTGTCTCTTGCTCACTTGAATTTTATAGATGATCTATTATTGTTTTGTGGAGCACATCAGGATTTCGTTTATACCTTGCATCAATATCTTATGTTTTTTTTGTAGTTTTCTGGCTTAAGTATCAACATATGCAAAGGTAGAATTTATTTCTCTAATACTGAAAATTTTTAGTCTAAATGTGCATAGCATGCCTTCTAATTATTTGGGGGTTCTCCTATCAACTAAAAAAATGAAATATCATAACTGCTTGAGGATCCTGGAGAAATACAAGAAAATAATCAACTCCTGGAATAATAAATTTTTTTCACAAGATGGGAGAGTTTAACTGATTATTTATGTTTTGAACAATCTTTGTTCACATTAGAGTTCTCATCTACTCTTACAAAAAAGAATCATTAAAGAGACTGCATTAGAAACTTTCTTTGGTTAAGTAAGATCGATAACTCCAATGAAGTAAAATGAAATGGGATTAGCTTTGTTGGAGGAAGCAGGATAAGGGACTTGGTTTCACCTCAATCCACACTTTCCAAGCAATGGAAGTAGTTAAAAGGACTTGGAGGCTTTTCAAGGATAAAGAATCACCTTGGAGAAAATAGATAAAAGAGTTCTATCTCAAGGATTTTAGATTATGGCAAATTATTGAAAGGAAAGAGATTACTCTTGGCCTTTCATTCAAATTATTAGAAAACGGCAAGTTGTTTACCCTTTCATTCTGGTGGGAAATGGTTCTAGTTTAATAATTGGACTTCTCTAAGTCCTCTCTACATTATAGATGATATTTCTTCACTTTCTACTAGAATCTATTATCGAATTCGAGTCTAAGACTGTCATTCTTGGAACTTTTTAGGAAGGGGGCTTAAAGACTCATGAGTTATTTCCCCAAGTATCTACAGAATCTCTTAGCCACTGATAAACCTATATGGTCCCTAAGAAATAATGGAGACTTCTCTAATTCTTTATACATCAAGCACTCAAGCCTTCCATCCCACTTTTTCCCTGGTTCAACATTGTTTTGGAAAGGATCCCTAAAACCAAAAGCCTCTTTCATCACCTGACTTATAGCTAGGATTGTTGGTTCCATTGACGTTCTATGTGAAATATGTTGTATTGAGGAAGAAAATATTGATCACCTTTATTTCAAATGCAGATACACGTCTTCCATCTGGGCTAGCATTTACCATACATTAAACCTTTATTACCATTTAGACAAATTGGAATAATATATTGGAATGGGCCAAAAACAAGCTCCACTATTTGGGGAAAGATCAAGCTTGTCTTAGGCTTAACCTTAATTGTGCAGTTTACGCAATTTTGAGGAAAAGAAATTGGAGATTTTCAGCAAGACTAAAATTGACACGCATATTTTAATCTGCAAAATATATTGTTGGATAAGGAAACTCCTGTAGCTAATCAAGTTGTTGATCACCTAAGCATCCATCTCAAAAGGAAATGGAAACTTTAACTTTCTAGTTTATTCCTAAGGATAATAGAAAGGATATTGTAATTACTTTTGCTTGACACAGCCTCATAATGTCACTTTTTGATGCATTTTATGGCTTTTAATGAATTCTTTACATTTAACTTTCACAAGAAAAATATAAGTGACTGATCCTTAAGAGTAGGGGTATCTTGAGATATTATTTTTTAAGCACAAGGAAAAAAATATCATTGTTGACTTGGGTTGATATGGAAAGATCTTGGCCCAATAGATCTCAAAGGTAGGTCCACCAATCGAACTATAGTATAGTGATGGTGTATTTTGAGTGTCGGTCTCATAAAGGTTGCAAGTATTAGTAATTGTACATTTTCTATTATCTATTTGACAAATTAAGGAATTATGCTAATTTAATGACCAAGAACATAAATCACATAAAGATTAACTTAATCCAAGAAGTAGTACCTAAGTAATGAATTCTCTTAAGCTATTAACCCTTTATCATGCAATCTGATTAAAGATCACTAGGTTGTGAATCATATCTGATGTTGATATCTTTTTCAATACCATCAACACCTAATCCCAAGTTGATTAACTCAAATTTTTTTATAGTTAAAGCCAATGTTATGAATATCGTACTGGTATTGATATCGAATTTGGTTCTGATACGGTATTGTACTAGTACCGGTTAATACTGGATTCTTTTTTGGATAATTTTTAAAATTTATAAAATAATCCTTTATTTTTTTTAAAATTCCAAAACATTCCTTCAATATATGTATTGTATAATTTATAATTTTACATCAACTATGTCTCTAAAAATCATAATAATAAAAATTAAAATAGCAATAATTTATTTATTTATTTTTATTAATATTATTTTCACATATTTCATATATAAATAATATATACAATTAATATGAAAAAGATTATTTAATAATCATACAAATATAAAATTAAGAATAATAAAAACAATTTAAAATATAGCAATGTCATCATATAATAAATAATAACTACATTAGCCATCAAATGAAAAGAATATTAAATATCCAAGACTTTATAATAATTACAATTTATAACATGAGTTTATGTCGAAGAATCAACTAGAAGTGAAACCTGAAACAAAAATATTTATAATTATATTACACATATAAAATTTAACACATACATGAAATATAAGTGAAATTAAAAGAAAAGGAGAAACAAAAACCTGAAAATTTATTCAATCAAATACCCTCTCAAATTGAATTAAACTCAATTCTCATTTAGTATAAAATTATCACCATTGAGAGGAGCGTTATCATTACCATTATTTAAATTCATTGCACCAAATGACATGTGAATACTTTTCCATCCAAGTGTATCTTCCAAGTTACTCTCATCTATCAATCTTTTTCTTAGAAGCCCATTCCCTCAAAAGATCGATATTATCAATGTAAATTAAATTTACAAAACTACTTTTTTTATTAAGAGTCCTAGTAAATAATAAAATTAAATTATTAAAAAATTATACCACCATTTAGCCATTATCATATCCACATTATGAGTCGCTTCTCTATATTGTAAGGTACTACGGATTGAAAGTTAAGCTGCAGGAATTGTTCATGGTACAAATAAATTAGACACCTGTGTTCTTCTTTTTCTAACATCAGGTGCAACATTTCCTTCTTATTGGATAAAAATACTACTACCTTCAACATTCCCACTATCATCCTGAACACCAACAAAAGAAATTTTACTACGAATTTCTTAATTCAATCTTTTCCTTTTTATCTTACTTATGTGGATATGCTTTAAACAAAATTTGCATTTGTCATTTCACATTATAATCAACAGTTTTACAAGGTTCCATATCACCTTTGACTCCAGCTAAATACTTTTTTAATTTAATGATTCCTCCACCTTCAAATGCTCGTTACAAAACAAACTAATGATATGATTCTTCATTCTAGGAACTAGTCTAGCATGAGTCCAAGATGAATCATTGAATCTTTTTGAAGTGGTTGAATTATTAGAAATACTTAAATTTCCTTCCTTTTTTTTAAAAGAATGAAGACATATGTCAAAATTAAATTAATAAATTTACATACTATTTCTACTATGAATTTGACTACCAGTAAAATAAGATGATAAATGTATATAATCATAAGATAAGATTAATATTTGTAGTTTTATTTCCTGACAATAATAAAAAATATAAAAATGCAAACATTTAATTTTCTTAACTTAAATACATATATTAATGTTTTAATTATATATTAAATCTTATATTTAAATTATTAATCATATGCTAACTAATTTTATATTAAAAATAGTTAATCCATTGTATTTTTCATATAAATTAATTCACAAATTATATTATAAAATAGAAATTATACACAATTCATAAATCACAAATTCACAATACTTAAATATTCTTTTTATGATAAATAATAAATATTATAAAATAGAAATAAAAGGTTTATGTACATAACTAGAGAAATCCCAAAACAAAATCTCATTTCAAGACCAAAACAAAAGACCAAACTAACCCGCTTGAACTTGGAACTAAACTAAATTGAATACAGATAAACCTATATAAGGCACAAGAACGTTTAAGTATACAATACCAATTACAAATATTTCCTATTTCTTTCATCCTCCAAAAAATGTTTAGGGAGCAATCTTACACATTCCTTATATATATACTCATTGAACAGCCATAGAATCGCATTCTCCAAGGATAACGGTATTACTTGATAGCCCCATTCTTTTAAGTTCATTTAAGTCATCTCTTTTTTTGGAAAATAATTGTCCTATGCAGAAATCGCAGCCTTAACCCCCTGATGCTTGCATTCATTTTATCCCCATACCATGTTTCCTAGACTTTACATCTTCTGCTCTAAGTTTTTTGATAAACATCCTTTCTTTTAAAAGATAGTTGGGATCACCATTGATATAGATTACCAAAGAAGGAAATAAAATTGTGATTTCTCGAAACCAACCAACAAATGTGCAAAACAAAACTTTAGAAGAAAATAAACTAGAAACCACAATTTACCTTTTCTTAGTGTTTGAGCATAGTTGTTCCATAAAGTGAAAGACCACTTTTGTGTTAATGTTCCTAACTTCCATGATTGTGTTTTTTAAATTTTTGAGATTTCCTTTGAATACTTAAATATTCTTCCATAATTCATACACAATATTATTTTGATCTCATTTCTTTATAAATTCATAATGCATACATGTTATTGAAATTGACCTAACTCATAAAAATAATTATAACTTTCAAACCCAAATTTTCCAATGCATATTTTATAAAGCATTCACAATACACACATGACATTACCAAAACACAATGATTGCAATTCCTAGTAGAAACACGTAACTCAAAACATACCAAGAAAACTAGAAATTGCGATCATGGTAGGGTCAAGTTGGGTCAAGTTAGGTCTATATTTGGAAAATGAAAATCCTGACTTTTGCAATCTTTCTAGGCGAGCAATGGTTGTGAATGGCTGTAGTGGATTGGAGCAATGGTGAATGGTGGAGTGCTGTAGACAACTATAGATGGGTGGAGACTGGAGAGACCAAGCTTAGACAGGCTTTCTAACTAGAGGTAGAGAGTAGTATATAGCGTTGGGTAGGTCTGAAGGTAGAGTACGGTGTGGTGTGATGGTAGTGGCTCCAGGCGATGGCGCAGTGGCAGTGACAGTGGCTAGTTGGTGATAGTGAACACTGGAGGGGGGAGAATGAATAATGAAAATGGGTAGAGAGGAGAGAGAGATGAAAATGCGAGGTATGTCTGCATCCACGGGTTGGTTTTGTTTTGTTTTCATTATTTTTAACAATTTAGTCCATGGAGATTTAAAATTTTATAGTAACAAATGAAAAATTTGGTATTGGTCAGTATCGATAATCGGTACCAAGCATAACAATTTCGTACTGTTTTTTAACTAATATCGATCGGTACATTACAAAATCCATATCTCTAGTAACCCCTAAGGTTACTTTTAATTAACTCGTGAATTTTGCTATTAGATTTTGACCTTAATCTAGATTATTTATATTTATCTATCTTTATGTTTGCATGCAATTCCTTTCAATTATGCTGGATCTATTTGTATGAAATATTTCTCAATCTCAAATGTATGAAATCATAGATGAAATAATATACTAAAAAATTAATTCAAAAACTAATAAAAACACATAATTGAATCCAGTGAAATAATTAAATTGCATTAAATAAAGAGTCAAAACATAAAATCAATCCAAAGGTTCATCTTACTTAGGTACTAAATAAATTTAGTTTATAAAAATAGAAAACATAGCCAAAGATTCAAAAGAAGAATTAAAAACAATAGAATCTACTGTATATCCCTTTATTCAAATACAATCAACAAAAACTTGGATGGAAATATGTTCTATATAGGATATCCACCCTAAGGTTCATAACTATGTTTAAAACTCCAAACCCTTTAATTTCCCTTCATAATTTCCTTTTATACATTGAAATTAGGTTTCTATATTGGACATAACGACCTACATAACCAAGTATAGTGATTGTATCACTCAATATCACTTTAGAACTTAACAGTCATATAAAAACATGATACTGAAAACTTACAAATGCATTTGAGTGTTGATTGATTTTGTTTTTGCATGAGCATTGATTGATATTTATATATCAATATTAAAATTTACCACAAGCAGACGACGTAATTATAGCTAGCATATGTAAGTACGGGTCAATCCCATAAAGACTGTAAGTACTAGTAAGTACCTTTTATTTCTATGATCTGAATTATAAATCATATTTTTATTTTAATTAAATATTAAACTAAGTAAACAAACTAAGAATTGAAAAAATTCTGAACACAAGGTAAAGGAAAATACTAATAAGAATCAATAACAAATAATAACATATAGGTAATGAATCTCTTTAAGATTCCTTAAATATTAACCCTTTATCATGCAATTATATTACTGATTATTGGACCGTATAAATTTCTATCTTATGTTAATATCTTTCTTAAGACTATTAACAATTATTTCATTAGTTGATTAACATAAATCTTTCTAGTTTAAACCTTTTGGATTGTATTATCGATTTATGAATTTTGCTATTAAGTTTGACCTTAATCTAGAGAATTTATGTCGGCCTATCTTTAGTTTGCATACATCTCCTTCCAATTATGGTAGATATATTCATATAAGATGATTTCTCAATCTCAATCATGTAACATCAAATCATGCATTAATAATCTAGATATATTAGAAAAAGAATAAAATGCATAATTGAATTACAATAAACATCAATATAATTGCATTAAATAAAAGATTGAGTCATGTTGTTATCACAACTCGCAATTCATTAGATGTAAGCACTAAACAAGTTTAGTTACTACTAACAAAACCAAAGATAAATATGCAAAAAAATTAATAGAAAAAAAAGAAATCATAATTCTAAATCTCCCTTATCTTCTATTAGATCTTCTTACAAAATTGGATTTGATGTTTTATCTAACATATCTCTTGTTGTTATCGTCATGTTTCCCTCATCCTTTGATCAAAATTGTCTCCTATTTAGGTTGCTTACATCTTAAAATTTCTTAGAATGTTGGCTCTCCTTTATTTTGCCTCTAAATATGTTTTTTTTATTGTAAAAACTAAGATTTTTGGGTTATACACTGTCAATTGATACGAGTATAGAGCCTGACATGGACAATATACACAATTTTGTAAATTAACATAAATGGGTGTGTAATTCCACACGACCAGAACTAAAGTTCTTCAACCTTAACATGTTTATAGAGACTTTCACAGTCACTATACACGATCATGTAGGGCCTTGGTTTATTCAAATATTCATTCCATACCACGATTTCATCCGAATTCTTCTCATTTTGGTCCATAAAGGCAATTATTACCTATAAATGCACTTTGAGTGAGTTAAGTACCAAATATAAAAATTAAAATATCAAGAAAAAAACATTAAATATATGTGTATAATTATAGTCAAATAATAATTTATCAAGCGTGTGCATCACCATACGGGCGTGCCCCGGATTTCAACATGGGTAAAGCAATGTCATTCAACTTGTACATAGTTGCAAGGACTTGCATGTTCCCTTACACGGTTGTGTCTAAATCATACATTGACATGTTCTTCACCTGCATAGGTATGTCCATACAAAATAGCTTCAATTCTCCAAATTTTTGCCTCAATTCCTCCTGACTTCCTTTCTTTTTGATCTATGAAGGCAATTAATACCTAAAAACTTATTAAGAATGGATTAAGTACTTCCTCGTATTTAAGAATTTGATTGTCCTGAAGAAAATCATAATCCAAATAATTAAATATAAAAGAAGCCATACCTTTTCAATATTAGCCTATCCGTCCACATTCTAAATAATGGTAATCCTATGAATTAAACAAGCATATAATTGTACTTTAGTAGTACATTAGAACCAAATTCCATAAATAAAAATCAATAACAATCAATTGACAATATTTCTACAATCAAAATAACAAATTTTCACACCTTCACAAAGGAATTACTCAATTCCTTTGTGCTAACCTTCCTGCCTGATAAACTAGGCAAATTCATGCCCCAGGTGAATTAGCATCCTTTCGAATGCTCCATAAATAAAATACATCTAAGTTCCATACAACACCATGGTTGTCACCCTGGTCGCTCAATGTGTGGTTCAGAACTCCCTGTATATAGCAGAGTGCTAGGTGTGGTGGTGATGATGCCATGGATCCACTCAAGTCGCAATCACTGTCATTTCTAATTGTGCTACAAAATTTTTAGGAAGGCATTCCATACAAGAAGTCTATCCACAAGGCTAGGTAAGCCTGAGTCCATAAAAGCCTATGGTAATGGAGAATTCTAACTAACTCATTCAAATCATCTTCCTTCGTAATTGAGTAGTGTTGGCCTGATCCTATTCATTTCTTTTTTTCTCCACGAAGAACATGGAGAGCACATCAAGTGTCAACTCCTAGTAGGAGGGCTCCATGTTCTTAAAGAATTTGGACTAGGCTATGATAGTGATTAGGTTACTAGCTTGTTGCAGACCGACCTCCCCCAAGACTTACTAGTTTATGCTACGACCTGTGATGAATGTCTTGTCATTTAACAACTGATACTACTCTTCATGTGTTGTTGTATTGAAGAATAACATCAAAGGTCATTATGTGGCTTGTACTGCGAGTGCCTCTCGACTTTTTAGCAGTTCCTTCTCCTCATTGTCACTTTCATGGTATGTCTTTTTGGCATCGTAGTCTTATCATTATGCTTAAAAATTTACATAAGTGTGAGAAAATTGCAAGTAGATTATGAAAATACCTTTTCCCCACACTTATTTCTTATTATGCTCATTAAGTTATTAAACATAAAAACGAACTAGAAAAGGAAAAGTTAAACATATAACAAAATTACAACAAATAATCTAAATCAATTAAATAGATAACTGACTAAAAAATAAAAAATGAATAAAATAAAATAAAAAAATCATTAAATAATTAGGAAAATTAACTAATAGCCTAATAAATCATAAAGTTAAAATTAACAATATTGTAACTAAAAATGAAAACTAATCGAATTATCAAATTATGAATTTGTCCCAAACTGAAATTAAAAACCCTAATTAGCAATTATGTAGAATTGATGAATTTAAACATCTAATTCATGCAAAAATTAAAAATGACATGCAATTAAACACAAACTCGGCTTCAATTAACTATATAAACAACTAATTAACCCTAAATTCATGCAAAATTAATAATTAGTGAGCAATATCGTACAATTTAGAAATCCAAGTTGAAATTTCACTTAATACACATGTAATTCATGAAATTGAATCATTAAATCCAATAGGCAATGATAATATTAAACTATTAAACCAAAATTATTTATAAAATCACATAAAATCTAAAAAAAAAATCCCAAAATCGTAAATCTAGAATTTTTGGGCAAAAATTCTCTAAAAATCACAAAACACCTAATTATTCATGTATAAAAAATTGAAATTGATAAGAAATACTAACTTGGGTGTCATTAATTTGGAAGAAAAATGAAAAAATTTCTAAGGGAGATTGAGAGGTTGGCGGTGGGAAGTAAGAAAGAAAAGGCAAAGGGAAAAAGTGAAGAGTTAGGGAATTTTTCTAGAGGTATCATTGACATACATAGTCTGCTACACAACCGTGTAGCTGATTGTGTAGGTCACTAAAATTTAACCATTCACGGACTTACTCGGTAAGTTAAGCGGGTGTGCATCTAACTGTGTAAGTCTACACCAGTGTTTTTAGAGACCATGTAGCGCTTTGTAAATTTGTGCAACTTGAAAATTAGATGATTAATAAAAATTGTGCACTTAGAGTTATAAATCTTTAACAACATACCCTAACATAACAACTACACACAATCTCATCAAGATGCTTAATGTTTTAACCTAAAACACATTAAAAATAAATAACTATACATCAAAATGCAAAATAATATGGAATTTAAAATAAAACCTATCCTAATTGATAGATTGCTTCTGATTTAGTGCTTGTTTAAATCATTAGCTTGATGACCCTGCACGTTACCATTATGTTGGGTCTATAATTAGGGGCCTACTTCCACTTGGTTCTCTCTATGGCAGTGCAGTAGCCTGTAAATAAGTCATATGTTGCAAGATAATAATAAATGCATAATTTATTGAATTAATAAATCCTATCAATTACATTGATGCCCTTTTTGATAACAAACTATTAATAAGATAAGGAATAACAAAACTCCATAATCTTCAATTGACTTAAACAGTTTGTCTTATGGGAAGTGGGAACCATCAGTTGTTGGAACCCCTCCCGGATGAGTCACGTGTTCGACGTCCTACGTGAAATCTGGACGCACAAACTCACGAGGGAGGAATTCCTCACCAAAGAAGAAACTCAATTTGAACTTATATTAATGTCCTCCAAACAAATCTTATAAGTTTCACCTTAATCTCCCTCAATAAAACTGATCTGCTTAGGGCCCGAAAATAAAGTCCAACCTAAGCTAAAAGGGAATTTCATGCCTCTATAATAATCAGAAATGAAAATCACTTCAATCGGAGCTTCCTAGATCAAGAAATCACCGAAAAAATGGAAACATGTTCAATATGTTCGACTAATCCACTCTCTTTGATAAAATCCAACAAAATTCAACTTAATCTGAGAATTCTAAATTTTTGTATGAGGGGGGTAGAAATTTTTTCTTAGAATAACAATGCTTCAAAAAGCGAGTGAATCGAACGTCAAACGAAAAAGTTACAAGCAAAAGAGTGAGAGGAGGTTTAATTTGGGAAAAAGGAAAATGAAAGAAAATCAAAAACGCACAAATGGCGTCGCCTCGCGCACGCGGGCCACTCGCGCTTGTGGTTTCAAGCTGCTCGCGGGGGCGAGGCCCTGGCAAGGTGAGGCGCTTGCCTTGCTAGCGCTCGCCCTCGCGAGGGTGCCGACGAGTCCGAAATTCCATATGTATATGTATACGTATGATTTCCTTTTTGTTTTTCTTTGGAAACCAAACATTACACCTGAAATTTTTGAGAATTCATAACTTTTCACACCAAATTCCAAAACTCGTAAACTTGATATCAATAAAAAGGTAAAAGGGAGTCCTACGACTTCCCTGAAGGATTTTAAAACTAGTTTGGCCTTTAAGTGGGTCAAAAGTTGTTTCAAAGTTTCTGCTACAATTGAAAAATTCCTACACTATACTAGAAGTTTGAAAATTCATAACTTTTAACACAAAAGTCTAACAATGTCACATTTTACCTTTTTGGAAAGATAAAGAGGTGATTTACAACCTTCATGAAGGGAGAAAGAATCAATTCAGTCGTTTAAATAGATAAAAACTCTCTCCAAGTTACTGCCTGTCTAAAAACCAATGGAACAGTGAAATTGACCAAATAAACAGTACCTATAATCTTTCAATCCTTATAACTTTTTATTCCTAACTCCAATAATTGCAAATTAGACCTCATTGGAAAGGGGAAAAGATAATCTACATTTTCTATGTAGTATGTAAAAACCAAAACAAACTTTAAAGGGATGAAAAACCCTCCCAAATGTTCTGTCCAAAATTGCCAAATGAACAGTAACTGAACTAGGTCTAACCCCCATAACTTT